>JBAKBP010004837.1:0-129978 GCA_037953745.1 Lithodes maja
GTACGAAGAAAAGGAAAAAAAGGAAAATCCGTGGTGGCGAAACTACCTCACCAATCGGCTTCATATGTAAAAAATATCTGGCACTGGCAGAAGCACACCGTCAAAATTGGCTGGCACTCAGCGGGTAACTCCTCCAGGATGAATTCCTCGATGTTGTTCATGGTGCCGATGAAGGACTGGGAATGGGAACGATGAAGGACTGGGAATGGTGTGGCCATTCCTGCCCTTTTGTAGTTCCCAGATTCCAACCCAGACCTACGTGGTTGACAAAGACTGTCTTTGTCTGTGTTTGGTCAGACAGGGTGTGCCTCCGATTGGCCAGAACCGGTCCAGGTACGACCTAACAAATCACAAGACGTGTGGCCTCAGCTACGCCGGTCTTGAGGGGGCGTGGCATGGGCGTGGCCTGTGTTCCCGCAAATCGTGCAGCCCATGAGGTCGAACGGGGCTATGCTTACGCACGTCGCAAACACGTACGTAGTTCAATACGACTCCATTAAGTCTCACGTAACACTGGCCCCGTTATGCTACGTCTGTCGGGAAGTGCAATAGACGTGGAAGAACGGGCGTTCAACGGCAGAAACTACTCGCGTCTTTACATAAATTGGCGATACGCCGGACGGGAGCAATATACGTGAATGTGTGAACCCACCATAAAGCTAACCTACCTGCCAACCCTTCCAGTGCCCCGGGACGGTGTGTTTAGGATATCCTGGCTACCCTTACACGATTAACCCTTTCCGTACCGGCTACGTCATTTTTCGTATATTCTGGCTACTATTAGACGATTGTATTCAGTTTATGAAGGGCCTTCAGCATTCAACAGTCTTCGAATTATCTCCCTTAACCCTTTTCACTACCACAGATGCTTCTTAAACTGCACAAAACTCGTCTGAATATAGCAAGAATACAATTAAAAGACGTTTCCGGTATAGAAGAGGTTAAAGGGGAGGCGGATTAGTTTCCTCCCTAGACCTCTATCAAGCTTTTAAAAACCAATTAATACGGTACGGAGATAATAATGGCGTTAAAGAAATTACAAATTACTTAACAGAATCTAACCACATAATAGATCGGAGAGACAGTGTGAAAGACCATGGGGTATTAATGTCTGAAAATATGGGTTTCAAAGTACATAACCAGGTCAAAGTTGCGGCTGCGAAACGTCTAACGGGTTGGATTCTACGTACATTTAAAACACGCGGTGAATTACTTATGATAACGCTCTTCAAATCTCTAGTGCTACCGCGGCTTGAATACTGTAGCGTATTAACATCCCCATACAAAGCATGTGAAATAAATGACTTAGAGAGTGTACAAAGAAATTTCACTTCGCATATAAGTTCGATAAAACATCTACACTATTGGGAGCGTTTAAAAGTACTGAATCTGTACTCGCTGGAACGTAGAAGAGAACGTTACCTAATAATATGCACGTGGAAAATCGCAGAGGGTTTAGTACCAAACCTACATACTCCGATAGTCATGAAATTCAGTGATAGGAGAGGCTGGGAATGCGAAATCCCCCGGATGAATAACAGGGGTGCTATGGGCTCTCTGCGAGAGGGCTGGTTATCACACAGAGGCCCACGTCTCTTCAACAAACTCCCACAGCGAGTAAGAGACATGAGGGACATCTCGTTAGACAACTTCAAGAGAGCCCTCGATGTCGAACTGCAAAAAGTGCCAGACGAGCCCATCCTCGCGAGGGAGCGAGCTGTCGCTTCAAACAGTCTACTGCACCAAAATCACCACCCATAACGAGGGGCGCCGCGCTCCTTGGTGCCGCTAGAAGAGTGGCGAACACACCAAAAGTATCAAAAGTAAGTAAGTACCCCCAAGACCGCCATTCGAGATAAATGTGTACATTTTTTGGTAAAGAAATGTCCCAGCCAAAAACCGGGTGTTCCTAAATTACATGCTCGCTGTCACTCGCCAGGATGAAATCAACACCTAAATGGTTTGAAAGGTCTTAATATTGACAAAGAAATGGGGTGAAAAGTCTTAAAATCGACAAACTAATATGGCGAACTTCTTAGTCTCAATACTAATGGGGCTAAACATGAGGAAGAAGGGGATCCAGGACACCAAACACCTTCCCTCAATTCAGTTTCGGAAGGTTCATGGAGCTCAAATGGGGAATTATTTGTGAGTGAAAGGACTTGTAAGATAAATGACTTGTGAACTAAAGAAATTGTAGGAGAAAGGAGCCGCGAGCGAATGAACTGGTAGGCGAGGTGACTGGTAACTCCCTCTCGCTCACCTCAATCACTCTCACTCTCACTCACTTTCACTCTCTCTCTCTCTCTCCTTCTCTGATGGAGATTGGATTGATATAAATAAATATATTTAAAATCAGTAGCTATGCAAGTTCCCTTTCACACTAATTTCTTTGTATCCAATAATAAACCTTTCCTTGTGGGCATTTCCTGACCCATAAGGTTACACTTCATCCTATTTTCCGGTACGGGTTTTTAGCCGGAGGGTGGGGAGAGAGCCTTCTACTTTGCTATCGTATTGTTCTACTATAAGCTGTACTTGTTTCTAGTAGTATTAAGGCCGGACCACCTAGTAGGAATCGCAAGGTGTGTGAGGTCTGCGTATCTGTGTAACTCTCTCTCTCTCTCTCTCTCTCTCTCTCTCTCTCTATATATATATATATATATATATATATATATATATATATATATATATATATATATATATATATTTAGACCATAATGAGCGTAGAGAGTATACGGTATATAATGGAAGCCAAGAGTGCTGACCAGTACTGTTATGATGGCTAGTCATGCATACATCTCTCTCTCTCTCTCTCTCATTATCAAGATTTATGAAAGAGAGAAAATTAGTCCTTTTGCATATCCGGCAAAGCGGAACGAGACTTCTTTCTTAAGACGCTAGAGGCTAGAATAACATATGCAACAAACATATATATATATATATATATATATATATATATATATATATATATATATATATATATATATATATACCGGTATATATATATATAATTAACAATAGGATGGATATATCTAATGGAAATGTTGTCTATTTTCTTACCATTTGACTTCGAAGTCACACCCAAGTTGAATTAAAGCTTGGTCACTGTCGATTACAAGACAATAAAAGCTGACTTCTACATAACAGCAAACATTTAAATGGTTAATGTATTTTCTTTGTATAGCTATATACAAATTCAGTTTGTACATCGTCATTGTAAATATGTATATATGTATTTTATGTCACAATTTTAAAGTGAATAACCATTGTATTTATGAAAAATAAAGATTCTGATTCTGATTCTGAATACAAGGATTTACTAATTGAAAAAGCGTGTTAACACCACCAGACCCAGATTCTCGTCAACCCCTTCTGTACCGTCGACATTCTGTACCGTCGACATTCTGTACCGTCGACATTCTGTATAGTTTAGTCTGGCTACTACTAATCGATTTTTCGGTAGAAAAATTTCCCGGCCAAAGGCCGGTTCTTCTTAAATTAAAGGCTCGCTATCGCTCGCCAGGATAAAATCGACACCTGCATGGCACGAAAGGCCTTAATATGGGGTGAAAGTTCTTAAAATCGCTAAACTAATGGGGCAAACGTTTTATAATCTCAAAAGCAATGGGGCTAAACATGAGGGAGAAAGGGGTCAAGACAAAAATTTCTCAAGTGGAGATCTCCCCTTAACTGCCACAGATCCGTCCTAAGCTGCATTAATCGTGTAAACAGAGCTAGAATAGAAATAATAGACGGCTCTGGTACAGAAAGGGCTAAACTGACATAATTATACAGTCTAGTTGTACCGAAGTTGAAATACAACCTAAAAAGTAGCCTGGGGAATGGTTAAAGTTGTTGGGTAATAATGGGACAGTGTCCCTACCAGTTTAATTACTGCAGTCCCCAGGTTGTAAAGGTTCCAGGAAGGGAGAGAGACAGAGACAGAGGGAGGGAGGGGTAGGGGGTATTCAAGATAAATAAATACAAATATTAACTAATAGAATGATAGATTAAGTTATTTTAACCTGTCATGATCTATAGATTTGTATCTGTCTATTATGTACTGGTTCTTGAAGGGCTGAGCGAGAAGTCGGAATCACTGGGCCTAAAGTCTGTGTCCACATGTGTGGTGGGAACATGTAAGAATTGTTCTTGGATAGATTCATCTATCTTGGTAATAAGGGGAGAGTGTTTACTGTATTTATTGATCGATTTATATATTTATTAATTTATTATATATACAGTTCCCTCCCTAGACCACCTTCAAGCTTAAAAACACATCCCCCAGATCCAACTTCTAGATAAATTTCTACATTTTTTGGTAGACAAATTTCCCGGCCAAAGGCCGGTTCCTCCTAAATGACAGGCTCGCTATCGCTCACCAGGAATAATTCTACACCTAAATGGCACGAAAGGTCTTAATATTGACAAATAATGTGGCGAAAAGTCATAAAATCGCCAAACTAAAATCTAAAAAATAAGGTGGCTAAACTTGCGGGAAAAGGGGTCCAGAAAAAACTCTTCTTAATTGAAAATCTGCCCTTTAACCCTGCACACTCGGAGGCTTTAACCCTGCACACTCGGAGGCTTTAACCCTGCACACTCGGAGGCTTTAACCCACTTAGTACAGGTGACGGTCGTTTCAGTGGATTCTTGCGACTATTTGATGATTGTACTCAGCTTAGGAAGGAGCTCTACCAATTAAATGGCTACATACTATCTCATGTAATCCTTTTAGCTACCATATAGCCTTCCTATGCTTGATAAAATCGTCTAAATGTAGCTGAAATCAAATAAAGACGTCACCAGTACAGAAAGGGTTAATGGATAACAAAAGTGACTGAAAGTCTCCGGCACGACCATGTTGGAGTGCTTAAAGGCCCGGTCACACTGCCTTTAGCGTCTGCAGCGCGAGTAAATTTCCCCGAAAATTTTTAGCCGCTGTAACACGCGGTGGAAAATGTGAAAAATTGGCTAACACGTGGTTACCCGTGGTATGCCCGCTGAACAGACGCCGGCGCCTGTTCAGCGTCCTGACCGCTGGTGAAGCGCGTCTGGAGCGCGGGTAAGCGCGGGAAAATCTCCACGTGGTGACAGGCAGCGGCGGGTAACCGCGGCTGCATCACGCCTGACCCACGGGTGATCACGTGTACAGCACGGCTGGTCCACGTGTGCAGGGCGGCCGTTTCGCGGGCTATCACGGGTACTGCGCGTGTGTACCACGCCCCCACCACGGGTATATAAGGAGCCCGGGCAGGCGGTAGAAATCATACTCGCTCCAGACACCACAGTGCACACTCCAAGACGAAACTCCCAGACTCCCAGACTCCCAAGATGGCTCCCAAGAGGTTACCCACCAGGAAAGCCCGCAACAAGGGCAAGAGGCCACCAGGTGTCCCTGTGGAGGTGCAGCCGGCAGCCGAAGATGCGAGTGCAGAGGTGGAGGCCAGTCCTGCTGCACTTCAGGAGGAGGAAACATCTTTTGAAGGTCAGTACAATTTATGTTATGGGTTTTCAGATATTTCTATATTTACCTATAATTATTATGTGTACAGTGTTAATTTGGAATAACGTGCAATGCATACTATGAATAGAAACAATACAATAGAATGATATTTTATCTAGTGTGCCATATTTCCATTTGTAAACGCATGTATATGTATATATTGTATACCCGATTATTGTCTATCTCTAAATACCTTTAATTTTGTGCCTTTTCAGGTGTTGCATCTCCTGCCACCACCACAGCTGAGAGCACCATTCCACCAGAGGAGGAGGAGGATGAGGAGGAGGAGGAGGAGCCTGATGCCTCTCATTCCCCGGGGCAATCCCCACATGAGGAGGAGGAGGAGGAGGAGCAGCAGCAGCCGGCGCCCTAGAAGGGGAAGAAGAAGGCTGATGGTGCTCCGAAACAAGGCTGGAGTCTCCCCGACCTAACGGAGCAGGAGCTGGTGGAGTGGCTTCAGGCCAACACCTACCTGTGGCTCCGCAGTACTAAGGACTACCACAGAAAGAAGGCTGCGTGGGAGATGAAGGCCAAGGAGCTGGGGGTCAGTCTGAAACACCTACAGAACTGGTGGAAGAACGTAAAAGACTGGTACGTCAAGCTGTCCAAGAGGACCAGTGGCCAGGCAACCAAGCTGTTGACCGCGAGGGACAAGTGGGTGTTGAAGAACATCGCCTTCTACAAAAGTAAGTACATCTCATTATATGTATTTGAGAAGCTTGGAAATGAAACAAATATAGTTAAATACAGTAATATTATTTTATAAAATCATGACCAAAGTTTATTAAACATCATATCACTGTATTCACAAAGTAAAGGTGTAAATTATATTCCCAGAAATATATAAATATGTATTTGTCTATGCCATTATATTAAACAAATGTTTAACTTGTTTCAGGTTCCATGCCCACTGATGTCCCGGACACCCTAGTCAGCCTGCCCCGCGAGAGTCTATAGTTGAAGATCCTCTGCTTCCTGGTCATGTCCCTGTTACCGTACGGCTTCATCATGTAGGTCCGGAGTGCGAAAGCATCATCTCCCACCAGAAAATAAGGGACATCCTCAGTGTCACCTGGGAGAGGATCAGGCTGTGGGAATCCAATAATGTCGTTCCTCTGGAGAGCCTCTCTCAAAGCACTTGCATTGTAAATGTGGGCATCAGACGTTGAACCCTTGCCGCTGACGTCTATCCAGAGGAACTTGTAGTCAAATGTGACGACTGCCAGGAGGATGACACTAAAGAATCCCTTGTAGTTGTAGTAGTCGGAACCAGTGTTGGCAGGAGCTTTACAGGCAATGTGCTTGCCGTCTATTGCACCGATGACATGTGGAAAGTTCCACCTATTCATCCAATTACCGGTGATCTGACGCCAATCTGCAGCGGTCTGTGGTGGCTTGAGCAGCTCCTCACGGTACTCGTCGACGATGGCCTCACACACCTCGCGCACCACTATACTGATGGTGTTGTGAGGCACCCTCCAGCCATACTGCATCTCACGGTACTTGGCGCCAGAGGCAAGGTGCCTCAGGGTGAGGGCAACCTTCAGGCCTGGATCAAGGGGTGCTCGGCAGTTGGTGGTCGTCTTGGTAAGGGCTGGTGTCAGTCTCTGCACAACTTCATCGAACATGGCAGGTGGCATTCTCATGAAATTGTGGAAGGCCCTTGGATCTTCATTACGGAGCTCCACCATGAGACGATCATACAGGCCAAGCTCAGGTCTCCTGCGTATCCAGTCACGCACCCATATGTTCCGGACCGCCCTCCTCCTCAGCCGTCTTCGTCTTCGTCTATCAACGAGGTACTGATGGACATGTACCAGCTGGTTCATATGCTGTTGCATCAGCATGCAGACGAGGTCAATACGGTCCATGTTCACCCCATCACGTCAGAACCAGGAGTGATGAATGCTTGGCAAATCGAGCCAAATATATAGGTCCCAGAGTACACGCGCTACACACGCAAATGCACGTGAAAACACGCGGAACAGATGCGGTACAACCGTGCTATGACCGTCATTAAACCGCGATTACCCGCTAAAGGTTCGCGTCCTATCGCGTGTAACCACGTACTTACCGCGGCCGTAGCACGCCTTTACCACGTCTTTACGCGTCTTTACCACGTCTTTATCACGTGTGCCCCCCGTGGCCACCCGCGGTCTCAAGTTTTGAGCAGCTCAAAACTTGAGACCGCGTGTGATTTTTCTAGCCCGTGTGGGTGCGGCTGTATCGCGTCCTTTCACGACTTATATGCGTCCAACAGCGCTTGCTTCACGTTCACACATTTTTCGCCGTGAGACGTCCGCGATGCGACCGCGAAGGGCAGTGTGACCGGGCCTTAAGATCTGTATGTGCTGACCCAGGTTCGAATCACATGCTTTCATTTATTTCTTTGGGAGGTGTTTGGTGTTCGGAGTTAAATTAATAAATTAGATTAACTATTGTACGTCGGACAGTCATGTAATAGATTTGATGGGAAGAGTCGCAGATTAGAGTCTCGCTCGCTCGGAGTAATCCTCAGGAGTGGAGTGACAGGGTAAGTCTAGCTAACCGCCTTGCCGTAATCCCCGTTTGACTAAGTGTCCAAAACGTTATAATACCTGCATTGGTATTGATTATAGGTATGACTACATAATACCTGCATTGGTATTGATTATAGGTATGACTACATAATACCTGCATTGGTATTGATTATAGGTATGACTACATAATACCTGCATTGGTATTGATTATAGGTATGACTACATAATACCTGCATTGGTATTGATTATAGGTATGACTACATAATACCTGCATTGGTATTGATTATAGGTATGACTACATTCACAGTAAGCTGCTTACTGTTGGGTTGGTTTTTCTGGACCCCATTCTCCTTCAAGTTTAGTCCCATTAGATATCAAATTTTAAGACGTTCGGCCCATTAGTTTGGTAATTTTAAGACTTTTCACCCCATTTCTTTGTCAATATTAAGACCTTTCGCTCCATTTAGGTGTCAATTTTTTCCTGACGAGCGAAAGCGAGCCTGTAATTTAGGAAGAATCGGCCTTCGGCCGGGACATTTGCCTACCAAAAAATGTACAAATTTATCTAGAAGTTGGTTTTGGGGATGTTTTTTTAAAGGTTGATGGAGGTCTACGGAGGAAACTAAAGCAATAATAAATAAATAAATACAACTACAGTACATAAGACCTACCCTCCTATAGAACTCCCATTAATATAATATATTATGATAAAACGTTCGCTATATCGCAGTAATAAGGGTCCCTAGTATGTTGCAACCCGTGTAATTAGTCCAGTCTCCCAGGTAGCACAGGTTGCCGGAAGTTGTGTACTGAGCTATGTTACACAGAGTTACACAGATAATCAGACCACACAGACCTTGCGCTCCTAACTAGGTGGTCCGGCCTTAAATAAATACTACTAGACAGGGACAGTTTATAGTGGGAAGAATAGGACAGTAAAGTAGAAGGCTCTCTCCCCACCCTCCGGCATAAAAGCTGTACCGGATAATAGGATGAAGTGTAACCTTATGGGTCAGGAAATACCCACAAGGACAGTATTTATATAGTATAGGAAAAAATTAGTTTGAAAAGGAAATAATTACACATCCCTACTGATTAATTCATATTAATACAATCTTCATTAGATGATCGTCCAGTCTTTTCTTAAACTTATCAATATAATTACTGTCAACCACCTCCCTTGGTAAACTGTCAACCACCTCCCTTGGTAAACTGTCAACCACCTCCCTTGGTAAACTGTCAACCACCTCCCTTGGTAAACTGTCAACCACCTCCCTTGGTAAACTGTCAACCACCTCCCTTGGTAAACTGTCAACCACCTCCCTTGGTAAACTGTCAACCACCTCCCTTGGTAAACTGTCAACCACCTCCCTTGGTAAACTGTCAACCACCTCCCTTGGTAAACTGTCAACCACCTCCCTTGGTAAACTGTCAACCACCTCCCTTGGTAAACTGTCAACCACCTCCCTTGGTAAACTGTCAACCACCTCCCTTGGTAAACTGTCAACCACCTCCCTTGGTAAACTGTCAACCACCTCCCTTGGTAAACTGTCAACCACCTCCCTTGGTAAACTAGTCCATTCTTTAACCACATTGTATGTGAAGACATTTTGTGTCACATCTAAGGCTGCCTTTTTTTTTTAATAATTTCATTCCATTACCTCGGGTTGCAGCATTATTATTAATCGTGAACAATGCACTGATATCTACTCTGTCAAAGCCCTTAAGTATCTTAAAACACTCGATAAGTTGGCCTCGCAACCTCCTTTTCTTTAGCAAGAACAAATTTAATTTCTTTAATCTTTCATAATATGGCTTGTTTTTCAGAGAGGGAATTAGTTTACTTATTCTACGCTGCACAGATTTTATTTTGTTAATCTCCTTCTTGAGATACGGTGACCAGAACTGAACGCCATATTCAAGATGGGGTCAAACAATGCTTTTGAATAACGGCAAAACACTGTTTTCGTTTTTATAGGTAAAATTTATTTGATAAATCCCAAGGCTTTGTTAGCTTTATTTGCCGCAGCTGCACATTGCTCTGAGGATATTAGGTTTTCTGATAGTATAACCCAGAGATCTTTAACCCCTAAATGTCGGCGCACCACATAAGTCGAGTATAATAAATGTGGACTATGTGGCGGCGCTCGACATAGGTCGTGTGGCAATTTCAGACGTAATGTTGGTGAGAGAGAGAGACAAGTGGTGGCAGGAGAGTAGCGAGCGTATGACTGCTCCAGACCACCGCGGCGAACATACTGACACGAATCCCACCTCCTCCCTCCCTCTCTCACTCGCTATATACGGAATTGTATGGGGAAAGTGCCTAATTACATGCTTTTTGCACTCGCGTTGCACGGTTTTTGCAAGAAAACTAGCCATCATAAAAGGATCGTTATGGTGTCATTCGAAAGCTCTGTTTATGCCCTTTCAGGGATAGTTACTTGTTTTACGTTCTGGGTCTTATTTAGGCATGAAAATGATCACGTAAACAGCCCTATTTTGGCTAAAAACACCCCGCTGGGCGGTACATATTATAAACCGCATAGGCCGCTCTTTAAGTGTTAACCTTAGAGTTTGCTATTATTGGTTGGCCTTAGATTCGATAATCATACTTTTTGTTTTTTGAACCAACGTGCAAAATTTGACATTTGTCAACATTAAAGGGCATTTGCCACTTTTCTGACCAATCCAGTATTTTGCATAAGTCGGACTGTAGGCTATGTGTGTCTTCCTCATTCAAGACTATGTTCCCTATCGTCAGCAAATTTGGAGATAAAGTAATTCAGACCTACATCAATATCATGTATATATATGATAAATAAAATCAGACCAAGGACCGATCCTTGAGGCACACCTCTGGTAACAGGCACCCAATCTGATTATAGACCATTAATAACAACTCTTTGCTTTGTTTGCAAGCCAGCTTTTAATCCATTGATATATATTGCCCTTTATTCCGAGCATTTCTAATTTCTCTAATAATTTATTGTGAGGTACCTTGTCAAACGCGTTTTGAAAATCAAGGTAGACTATGTCAAGCGCCTTAGTTGAGTAATTAGGAGTAAACAATTTATTATAAAATTCGAAAAGGTTTGTTAGACACGATTTTCTGGTCCTAAATCCGTCCTGGCTGTTTCATATGAATTCATTAGATTCAAGATACTCAACTATTTTATCTCTTAAAATGGTTTCAAGAATTGTTCCTATTACTGACGTTAAGCTTATAGGTCTGTAATTACTAGCTTTGGCTCATCACCCTTTTTGTAAATGGGTGTAATGTTAGCTGTTTTCCAATCATTAGGGACGCAACCCTGTTGTAGTGATGAGTTAAAGATAATGGTCAGGGATTCGCATATTTCTTCTTTTACTTGTTTTACTATCCTATTCTGAAAATTATCAGGCCCCGGAGTCTTGTTGATATTTAATTGATTTAATTTACATAATACTTCACTTGCACTGATAGTAAAGTTTCCTATTTCTTGCGTTGTTACTGACCTATGTTTTGTATTATGCTTTACTTCGTTTGTAAAAACAGAACAAAAATATTCGTTAAGTGTATTTGCAATATCTATGTCGGCTGTCACTATTTGATCATCTCTAGTTAATGGGCCTATTCCGCTTTTTATTTTTCTGTTATTATTTACGTAGCTATAAAAATGCTTTGGGTTGTCAGTGTTATTTATGGCTATAGATACTTCATACTCACGTTTAGCGGATCTAATCAGCTTCTTAACATTTCTTCTAGCAAGGTTGTATAATTCCTTTACTTGGTCATTAGAACAGTCATTTGTTTTAAGCTTGAGCATTGTCTGTCTATTTATTATTGCATTACGGATTTCACTGTCGAACCATGGTGTTTTTATAATTTCACTCGTTTGTTTAACTTTTGTTGGTACATATTTGTTCTGAGCCATCATAAACATGTTGAGAGAGAGAGAGAGAGAGAGAGAGAGAGAGAGAGAGAGAGAGAGAGAGAGAGAGAGAGATAGATCGCAGCTCACCACCAAGTAGTAACTTTGAGTACATTATAATGCTAAAAATATGTTCAACACTTACTCGACTTTGTTATAAAGTGCAAATCTTTAAATATAATAGCTATTTAACATATGGCAGACATTACAATACAGAACAATCGACATATACTTTTCATTTTGTCCTGGCTAACACTAGACGATACTATTTACATGTTCAAAGACCTCTAGAAACCAATGGAATAAAACACAAATCTAATACCTCTTTGATCCCCACAGATCCTTCCTAAGGTGAATTAATACAATTATAATCGGTTTTATTTCAGCTGACGGTAAATGTATTCCTTTAATAAATAATTTCTAGATACTCCATGAAATATTTTGAAATGCATAAGTAATTCATAAGTAACAGCATATTTCGTTACAAAACAGTCGTAATAGCCAATAAAGGAATACGGAACATGACAATTTACCACTTGTAAGTTTCAGGCTATAAGGAAGTTGGAGCCGTGAACATGAACATAGGCTATAACAGAAATACAATAACAATGTACAGGTTTCCGATGGATAGAAAGCAGGAATAATTTGATTCTATGTATTTATAAAGGTTCCTTACGACCGTATTTTAGTTGACAATTCCGCCAAATATCGATGCCTACAGCTCCAACTTACTTATAGCCTGAAACTCGCAAGTGGTCAAGTTACAGTTGCGTGGGGGTACTTGTAGAAATCCCTGAGTGGTATCCTGGAATATGGATCCTACGACTTGTGTATACACACACACACACACACAAACACACACACACACACACACACACACACACACGTAACCCAAATATAACTTTTCTAATTAGGTCCGAGGTTAGCAAACGCAACATAAATAGAACTCCTTAGTCCTTGCTGCTATTTAGGTTAAATACGCCATTTAATTGGAGTAAGTTACAACAGCAGAATATTGCCTCTAATTCGGCACAGACACACCAAAAATAACATCCATTATATAATTTGAAGTAATATGAATTATTCACAGTATCTCCTTTACGTCATAATATGTGTACGTGGCATTAACTTCCCAATTTCTATATCATGTTTCATTTAATAATAACATAAAAGTATCAACTATGTTGGTGCACTTGATTAAATCAATAACCTCTTTATATTTGTACAAGTAATAGTAACAGTTAAAGTTATATGCTTTATAAAAGCTTATACATAATACGGTACATTACATGGAAGGACTGAGATAGTACCAACAATATAGTTCCCATTCATCGGGACAAACAACACCTAAAAATACACCCTCTATATATCGGCACTAGGGACAACAATTAAGGGTTTTCATGCCGTTTCAACTGACTAAAAAAAAATAACATATCTTTTCTATAACGATGCAGCTGAAAAAAATATATAATGTGATTCAGGTGATATCAATATATAATGTGATTCAGGTGATATCAATATAACCGACCCCTCAAAATATACCCTTCTTTAGTAAGTACTCATATTCTCATTATAATGTAATCTAGACACCTTTTTCCATCTCTCTCTCTCTCTCTCTCTCTCTCTCTCTCTCTCTCTCTCTCTCTCTCTCTCTCTCTCTCTCTCTCTCTATATATATATATATATATATATATATATATATATATATATATTTTTTTTTTTTTTCTTTGATGCATACGAACCCTCAAAGTATACCCTTCTTTAGTAAGTACTCATATTGTCATTATATGTAATCTAGACCCCTAGAAACCTAAATGGCACAACATGTCTTTCAATTAACAAAGACATGGTGCTAACAATGCCGAAATTGCTGTTTCTTTTAACCTCGTATGCATCAAAGAACATTTATTACCTGGCTTTACGAATATATATATATATATATATATATATATATATATATATATATATATATATATATAGTTGCTCCCTAAATGAACTCACCCTGGTGCAAGTACTCCCTTAAGGGGCTAATGGTTATTTTTTAGGCTATTTAATTATTTATCTATTTATTTTATACAGTAGTTTCGTCGTTAGAACTCCATCAAGATAAAAAAAAAAAAAAAAAAATAGACCCCCTCTCAAGATAAAGTTGTAAATTTGTCATTAGAAAAATGTCCCGGCCGAAGGCCTGTCCTTCCTAGAATTACAGGCTCGCAAACGCTCGCCAGGAAAATCGAAACCTAAATGGAACAACATGTCTTACAATTAACAGACATGGTGCGAAAACAGCCAAACTAATGGAACTAACGTCTTAAAATGTTAAAGTTAATAGGACTAAACCTGAGGGATACAAATTACCTACAGTTGTGCTAATAAGTGATGTCTCAGCACTAACTATATATATTACCTACAGTTGTGCTAATAAGTGATGTCTCAGCACTAACTATATATATTACCTACAGTCGTGCTAATAAGTGATGTCTCAGCACTAACTATATATATTACCTACAGTTGTGCTAATAAGTGATGTCTCAGCACTAACTATATATATTACCAACAGTCGTGCTAATAAGTGATGTCTCAGCACTAACTATATATATTACCTACAGTTGTGCTAATAAGTGATGTCTCAGCACTAACTATATATATTACCTACAGTCGTGCTAATAAGTGATGTCTCAGCACTAACTATATATATTACCTACAGTCGTGCTAATAAGTGATGTCTCAGCACTAACTATATATATTACCTACAGTCGTGCTAATAAGTGATGTCTCAGCACTAACTATATATATTACCTACAGTCGTGCTAATAAGTGATGTCTCAGCACTAACTATATATATTACCTACAGTTGTGCTAATAAGTGATGTCTCAGCACTAACTATATATATTACCTACAGTTGTGCTAATAAGTGATGTCTCAGCACTAACTATATATATTACCTACAGTTGTGCTAATAAATGATGTCTCAGCACTAACTATATATATTACCTACAGTTGTGCTAATAAGTGATGTCTCAGCACTAACTATATATATTACCTAGTTGTGCTAATAAGTGATGTCTCGGCACTAACTATATATATTACCTACAGTTGTGCTAATAAGTGATGTCTCGGCACTAACTATATATATTACCTACAGTTGTGCTAATAAGTGATGTCTCGGCACTAACTATATATATTACCTACAGTTGTGCTAATAAGTGATGTCTCGGCACTAACTATATATATTACCTACAGTTGTGCTAATAAGTGATGTCTCGGCACTAACTATATATATTACCTACAGTTGTGCTAATAAGTGATGTCTCGGCACTAACTATATATATTACCTACAGTCGTGCTAATAAGTGATGTCTCAGCACTAACTATATATATTACCTACAGTTGTGCTAATAAGTGATGTCTCGGCACTAACTATATATATTACCTACAGTCGTGCTAATAAGTGATGTCTCAGCACTAACTATATATATTACCTACAGTCGTGCTAATAAGTGATGTCTCAGCACTAACTATATATATTACCTACAGTTGTGCTAATAAGTGATGTCTCAGCACTAACTATATATATTACCTACAGTCGTGCTAATAAGTGATGTCTCAGCACTAACTATATATATTACCTACAGTCGTGCTAATAAGTGATGTCTCAGCACTAACTATATATATTACCAACAGTCGTGCTAATAAGTGATGTCTCAGCACTAACTATATATATTACCAACAGTCGTGCTAATAAGTAATGTCTCAGCACTAACTATATATATTACCTACAGTTGTGCTAATAAGTGATGTCTCAGCACTAACTATATATATTACCTACAGTTGTGCTAATAAGTGATGTCTCGGCACTAACTATATATATTACCTACAGTCGTGCTAATAAGTGATGTCTCAGCACTAACTATATATATTACCTACAGTCGTGCTAATAAGTGATGTCTCAGCACTAACTATATATATTACCTACAGTTGTGCTAATAAGTGATGTCTCAGCACTAACTATATATATTACCTACAGTTGTGCTAATAAGTAATGTCTCAGCACTAACTATATATATTACCTACAGTTGTGCTAATAAGTGATGTCTCAGCACTAACTATATATATTACCTACAGTCGTGCTAATAAGTGATGTCTCAGCACTAACTATATATATTACCTACAGTCGTGCTAATAAGTGATGTCTCGGCACTAACTATATATATTACCTACAGTTGTGCTAATAAGTGATGTCTCAGCACTAACTATATATATTACCTACAGTTGTGCTAATAAGTGATGTCTCAGCACTAACTATATATATTACCTACAGTTGTGCTAATAAGTAATGTCTCAGCACTAACTATATATATTACCTACAGTTGTGCTAATAAGTGATGTCTCAGCACTAACTATATATATTACCTACAGTCGTGCTAATAAGTGATGTCTCAGCACTAACTATATATATTACCTACAGTCGTGCTAATAAGTGATGTCTCGGCACTAACTATATATATTACCTACAGTTGTGCTAATAAGTGATGTCTCAGCACTAACTATATATATTACCTACAGTTGTGCTAATAAGTGATGTCTCAGCACTAACTATATATATTACCTACAGTCGCGCTAATAAGTGATGTCTCAGCACTAACTATATATATTACCTACAGTTGTGCTAATAAGTGATGTCTCAGCACTAACTATATATATTACCTACAGTCGTGCTAATAAGTGATGTCTCAGCACTAACTATATATATTACCTACAGTCGTGCTAATAAGTGATGTCTCAGCACTAACTATATATATTACCTACAGTCGTGCTAATAAGTGATGTCTCAGCACTAACTATATATATTACCTACAGTCGTGCTAATAAGTGATGTCTCAGCACTAACTATATATATTACCTACAGTCGTGCTAATAAGTGATGTCTCGGCACTAACTATATATATTACCTACAGTTGTGCTAATAAGTGATGTCTCGGCACTAACTATATATATTACCTACAGTCGCGCTAATAAGTGATGTCTCGGCACTAACTATATATATTACCTACAGTTGTGCTAATAAGTGATGTCTCGGCACTAACTATATATATTACCTACAGTTGTGCTAATAAGTGATGTCTCGGCACTAACTATATATATTACCTACAGTCGTGCTAATAAGTAATGTCTCGGCACTAACTATATATATTACCTACAGTTGTGCTAATAAGTGATGTCTCGGCACTAACTATATATATTACCTACAGTTGTGCTAATAAGTGATGTCTCGGCACTAACTATATATATTACCTACAGTTGTGCTAATAAGTGATGTCTCGGCACTAACTATATATATTACCTACAGTTGTGCTAATAAGTGATGTCTCGGCACTAACTATATATATTACCTACAGTTGTGCTAATAAGTGATGTCTCGGCACTAACTATATATATTACCTACAGTTGTGCTAATAAGTGATGTCTCGGCACTAACTATATATATTACCTACAGTTGTGCTAATAAGTGATGTCTCGGCACTAACTATATATATTACCTACAGTCGTGCTAATAAGTGATGTCTCGGCACTAACTATATATATTACCTACAGTCGTGCTAATAAGTGATGTCTCGGCACTAACTATATATATTACCTACAGTTGTGCTAATAAGTGATGTCTCGGTACTAACTATATATATTACCTACAGTTGTGCTAATAAGTGATGTCTCGGCACTAACTATATATATTACCTACAGTTGTGCTAATAAGTGATGTCTCGGCACTAACTATATATATTACCTACAGTTGTGCTAATAAGTGATGTCTCAGCACTAACTATATATATTACCTACAGTCGTGCTAATAAGTGATGTCTCGGCACTAACTATATATATTACCTACAGTCGTGCTAATAAGTGATGTCTCAGCACTAACTATATATATTACCTACAGTTGTGCTAATAAGTGATGTCTCAGCACTAACTATATATATTACCTACAGTCGTGCTAATAAGTGATGTCTCAGCACTAACTATATATATTACCAACAGTCGTGCTAATAAGTGATGTCTCAGCACTAACTATATATATTACCAACAGTCGTGCTAATAAGTAATGTCTCAGCACTAACTATATATATTACCTACAGTTGTGCTAATAAGTGATGTCTCAGCACTAACTATATATATTACCTACAGTTGTGCTAATAAGTGATGTCTCAGCACTAACTATATATATTACCTACAGTCGCGCTAATAAGTGATGTCTCAGCACTAACTATATATATTACCTACAGTCGTGCTAATAAGTGATGTCTCAGCACTAACTATATATATTACCAACAGTCGTGCTAATAAGTGATGTCTCAGCACTAACTATATATATTACCTACAGTCGTGCTAATAAGTGATGTCTCAGCACTAACTATATATATTACCTACAGTTGTGCTAATAAGTGATGTCTCAGCACTAACTATATATATTACCAACAGTCGTGCTAATAAGTGATGTCTCAGCACTAACTATATATATTACCTACAGTTGTGCTAATAAGTGATGTCTCAGCACTAACTATATATATTACCTACAGTCGTGCTAATAAGTAATGTCTCAGCACTAACTATATATATTACCTACAGTCACGCTAATAAGTGATGTCTCAGCACTAACTATATATATTACCTACAGTCGTGCTAATAAGCGAGGTCTCAGCACTAACTATATATATTACCTACAGTCGTGCTAATAAGTGATGTCTCAGCACTAACTATATATATTACCTACAGTCGTGCTAATAAGTGATATCTCAGCACTAACTATATATATTACCTACAGTCGCGCTAATAAGTGATGTCTCAGCACTAACTATATATATTACCTACAGTTGTGCTAATAAGTGATGTCTCAGCACTAACTATATATATTACCTACAGTCGTGCTAATAAGTGATGTCTCAGCACTAACTATATATATTACCTACAGTCGTGCTAATAAGTGATATCTCAGCACTAACTATATATATTACCTACAGTCGCGCTAATAAGTGATGTCTCAGCACTAACTATATATATTACCTACAGTCGTGCTAATAAGTGATCTCTCAGCACTAACTATATATATTACCTACAGTCGTGCTAATAAGTGATGTCTCAGCACTAACTATATATATTACCTACAGTCGTGCTAATAAGTGATGTCTCAGCACTAACTATATATATTACCTACAGTCGTGCTAATAAGTGATGTCTCAGCACTAACTATATATATTACCTACAGTTGTGCTAATAAGTGATGTCTCAGCACTAACTATATATATTACCTACAGTTGTGCTAATAAGTGATGTCTCAGCACTAACTATATATATTACCTACAGTTGTGCTAATAAGTGATGTCTCAGCACTAACTATATATATTACCTACAGTTGTGCTAATAAGTGATGTCTCAGCACTAACTATATATATTACCTACAGTTGTGCTAATAAGTGATGTCTCAGCACTAACTATATATATTACCTACAGTTGTGCTAATAAGTGATGTCTCAGCACTAACTATATATATTACCTACAGTCACGCTAATAAGTGATGTCTCAGCACTAACTATATATATTACCGACAGTCGTGCTAACAAGTAATGTCTCAGCACTAACTATATATATTACCTACAGTCGTGCTAATAAGTGATGTCTCAGCACTAACTATATATATTACCTACAGTCGCGCTAATAAGTGATGTCTCAGCACTAACTATATATATTACCTACAGTCGTGCTAATAAGTAATGTCTCAGCACTAACTATATATATTACCTACAGTCGCGCTAATAAGTGATGTCTCAGCACTAACTATATATATTACCTACAGTCGTGCTAATAAGTGATGTCTCAGCACTAACTATATATATTACCTACAGTCGCGCTAATAAGTGATGTCTCAGCACTAACTATATATATTACCTACAGTCGTGCTAATAAGTGATGTCTCAGCACTAACTATATATATTACCTACAGTCGTGCTAATAAGTGATGTCTCAGCACTAACTATATATATTACCTACAGTCGTGCTAATAAGTGATGTCTCAGCACTAACTATATATATATTACCTACAGTCGCGCTAATAAGTGATGTCTCAGCACTAACTATATATATTACCTACAGTCGCACTAATAAGTGATGTCTCAGCACTAACTATATATATTACCTACAGTCGCGCTAATAAGTGATGTCTCAGCACTAACTATATATATTACCTACAGTCGCGCTAATAAGTGATGTCTCAGCACTAACTATATATATTACCAACAGTCGCACTAACAAGTGATGTCTCAGCACTAACTATATATATTACCTACAGTCGCGCTAACAAGTAATGTTTCAGCACTAACTATATATATTACCTACAGTCGCGCTAACAAGTAATGTCTCAGCACTAACTATATATATTACCTACAGTCGCGCTAACAAGTAATGTCTCAGCACTAACTATATATATTACCTACAGTCGCGCTAACAAGTAATGTCTCAGCACTAACTATATATATTACCTACAGTCGCGCTAATAAGTGATGTCTCAGCACTAACTATATATATTACCTACAGTCGTGCTAATAAGTGATGTCTCAGCACTAACTATATATATTACCTACAGTCGTGCTAATAAGTGATGTCTCAGCACTAACTATATATATTACCTACAGTCGCGCTAATAAGTGATGTCTCAGCACTAACTATATATATTACCTACAGTCGCGCTAATAAGTGATGTCTCAGCACTAACTATATATATTACCTACAGTCGCGCTAATAAGTGATGTCTCAGCACTAACTATATATATTACCTACAGTCGCACTAATAAGTGATGTCTCAGCACTAACTATATATATTACCTACAGTCGCACTAATAAGTGATGTCTCAGCACTAACTATATATATTACCTACAGTCGCGCTAATAAGTGATGTCTCAGCACTAACTATATATATTACCTACAGTCGCGCTAATAAGTGATGTCTCAGCACTAACTATATATATTACCTACAGTCGCACTAATAAGTGATGTCTCAGCACTAACTATATATATTACCTACAGTCGCACTAATAAGTGATGTCTCAGCACTAACTATATATATTACCTACAGTCGCGCTAATAAGTGATGTCTCAGCACTAACTATATATATTACCTACAGTCGCGCTAATAAGTGATGTCTCAGCACTAACTATATATATTACCTACAGTCGCGCTAATAAGTGATGTCTCAGCACTAACTATATATATTACCTACAGTCGCGCTAATAAGTGATGTCTCAGCACTAACTATATATATTACCTACAGTCGCACTAATAAGTGATGTCTCAGCACTAACTATATATATTACCTACAGTCGCACTAATAAGTGATGTCTCAGCACTAACTATATATATTACCTACAGTCACGCTAATAAGTGATGTCTCAGCACTAACTATATATATTACCTACAGTCGTGCTAATAAGTGATGTCTCAGCACTAACTCTATATATTACCTACAGTCGCGCTAATAAGTGATGTCTCAGCACTAACTATATATATTACCTACAGTCGCGCTAATAAGTGATGTCTCAGCACTAACTATATATATTACCTACAGTCGTGCTAATAAGTGATGTCTCAGCACTAACTATATATATTACCTACAGTCGCGCTAATAAGTGATGTCTCAGCACTAACTATATATATTACCTACAGTCGTGCTAATAAGTGATGTCTCAGCACTAACTATATATATTACCTACAGTCGCGCTAATAAGTGATGTCTCAGCACTAACTATATATATTACCAACAGTCGCACTAACAAGTGATGTCTCAGCACTAACTATATATATTACCTACAGTTGTGCTAATAAGTGATGTCTCAGCACTAACTATATATATTACCTACAGTCGCGCTAATAAGTGATGTCTCAGCACTAACTATATATATTACCTACAGTCGTGCTAACAAGTGATGTCTCAGCACTAACTATATATATTACCTACAGTCGTGCTAATAAGTGATATCTCAGCACTAACTATATATATTACCTACAGTCGCGCTAATAAGTGATGTCTCAGCACTAACTATATATATTACCTACAGTCGCGCTAATAAGTGATATCTCAGCACTAACTATATAATTATATTACCTACAGTCGCGCTAATAAGTGATGTCTCAGCACTAACGACCGGTATATATATTACCTACAGTCGCGCTAACAAGTAATGTCTCAGCACTAACTATATATATTACCTACAGTCGCGCTAATAAGTGATGTCTCAGCACTAACTATATATATTACCTACAGTCGCGCTAATAAGTGATGTCTCGGCACTAACTATATATATTACCTACAGTCGCGCTAATAAGTGATGTCTCAGCACTAACTACCGGTATATATATTACCTACAGTCGCTCTAATAAGTGATGTCTCAGCACTAACTATATATATTACCTACAGTCGTGCTAATAAGTGATGTCTCAGCACTAACTATATATATTACCTACAGTCGCGCTAATAAGTGATATCTCAGCACTAACTATATATATTACCTACAGTCGCGCTAATAAGTGATGTCTTCGTCTTTTGACGTCTTTTGCGTCTTTTGATGTGTTCGCCACTCTTCTAGCGGCACTAAGGAGCGTGACGTCCCTCGTTATGGGTGGTGATCTGGTGCAGTAGACTGTTTGAAGCGACAGCTCGCTCCCTTGCGAGGATGGGCTCGTCTGGCACTTTTTGCAGTTCGACATCTAGGGCTCTCTTGAAGTTGTCTAACGAGATGTCCCTCATGTCTCTTACTTGCCGTGGGAGTTTGTTGAAGAGACGTGGGCCTCTGTGTGATAACCAGCCCTCTCGCAGAGAGCCCATAGCACCCCTGTTATTCATCCGAGGGATTTCGCATTCCCAGCCTCTCCTAGCACTGAATTTCATGACTATCGGAGTATGTAGGTTTGGTACTAAACCCTCTGCTATTTTCCACGTGTATATTATTAGGTAACGTTCTCTTCTATGTTCCAGTGAGTACAGATTCAATGCTCTTAAACGCTCCCAATAGTGTAGATGTTTTATCGAACTTATATGCGAAGTGAAATTTCTTTGTACACTCTCTACGTCATTTATTTCACCTGCTTTGTATGGGGATGTTAATACGCTACAGTATTCAAGCCGCGGTAGCACTAGAGATTTGAAGAGCGTTATCATATGCAATTCCCCTAGTGTTTTAAAAGTACGCAGAATCCAACCCGTTAGACGTTTCGCAGCCACCACTTTGACCTGGTTATGTACTTTGAAACCCATATTTTCAGACATTAATACCCCAAGGTCTTTCACACTGTCTTTCCGTTCTATTATGTGGTTAGATTCTGTTAAGTAATTTGTAATTTCTTTAACACCATTATTATCTCCGTACCGTATTAATTGGAATTTGTCCTCATTGAATTACATGTTGGTTTCCCTGGTCCACTGGAACACTACATTCATGTCTTCCTGCAGTCGGCCCGTGTCCTCTTGCGTGTTTACTATCTTGCTTAATTTTGTGTCATCAGCAAAAGACGACACCGTACTGTGTCTGGTGTTGGTATCTATGTCGCAAATTAGTATGCGGAACAGAAGGGGCGCTAGCACTGTTCCTTGGGGCACTGAGCTTTTGACATCCGAAGGCTCAGATGTGACTTGGTTTACTGCTACTGATTGTTTTCGGTTTACGAGGAAATTGTATATCCACCGTCCGATTTTCCCAGTTATACCTTTTGCTTTCAGTTTGTGGGCTATTATACCATGGTCACATTTATCAAATGCCTTAGCAAAATCGGTGTAAATGACATCCACGTTTTTCTTTTCTTCTAGCGCTTTAAGAATTTTGTCATAGTGTTCCAAAAGTTGTGAGAGACATGATCTTCCCACTCTGAACCCATGTTGACCGGTGTTGTGTAGTTCATTTGTCTCCATGAATGTTGAAATTTTGCTTCGCAGGACTCGCTCGAAAACTTTAATGATGTGAGAGGTTAGAGCTACCGGGCGGTAGTTTTTTGGTAGTGCTTTACTCCCTCCTTTATGCAGTGGGGCAATTATTGCGTTTTTCTAGCTATCTGGTATGTCACCAGTGTCTAGACTCCTTCTCCACATTATAGCCAGGGGTTTTGAGAGGTTTTCCTTACATTTCTTCATTAGGATCGAATTCCATGAGTCCGGGCCTGGTGCCGAGTGGGATGGCATGTTGGAAATGGCCTCTTCTATGTCTTTTGGACCGAAATCAATATCCAGCATCTGAGGGGTTTCCGTGGGGGGGTTTTCATGAAAAATATATTTTGGTCTCTGATGACTTTTGTTTCATCAGGCTCACTGAATGCCAATTCATACTGCCTGCTTAAGAGTTCGCTCATTTCCTTTTTGTCCCCTGTGAAAGAGCCGTCCCCTTTGCTCAGTGGGCCGATGTCTCAGCACTAACTATATATATTACCTACAGTCGTGCTAATAAGTGATGTCTCAGCACTAACTATATATATTACCTACAGTCGCGCTAATAAGTGATGTCTCAGCACTAACTATATATATTACCTACAGTCGCGCTAATAAGTGATGTCTCAGCACTAACTATATATATTACCTACAGTCGCGCTAATAAGTGATGTCTCAGCACTAACTATATGTATTTCGATCAATAATTGGTATCAGCAATATCTAAACATGATTTCTATATTTCGAGTGTGATATACAAATATGTTCCTACACTTACCCACCCTATTCAACATCTGACAGACATTAATATAGTACAGAGCGAGCCAAACGTGATGACAGGTGAGACATGACTTATTAGCGCGACCATACCTGCCCCTTCATGAACTCTCTCACTATATAGGGTCTCCGCTGATAACAAGAAGAGCAGAGAGACCTGTAGTGCCTGGTGGTCGATATCCCCCCCCCCCCCTCTCTCCACTTATGTAAAGAAGGGAGGGGGGGGGGGGGTGACGTCAGAAGCTCGTTCACTCACCGGTTCGGGTTTCACGAGAGAGGGTTCGAACACGGGGGTCGATATATGTATTCAGGCTCTGGTCCATTCAATCCATTAGCATAGAGGAGGAGTCACACCAATATTACTCAGGCACTTATTTCGACAATTATGCTATTATGATGGTGTAATGGTTAGAGCATGTACGTTCTGTATGTGATATCCTAGGTTCGAATCCTGGGAGAAGCACATGCTTATTTCATTTGGGGGGTTATTGGTGTTAAGAACAATGTTAAAAATAATAGTAGCTTAAAAAATAAATCTGTTTACCGATATTGATTAACCCGTTCACTACCGGTGTCATCCTTTTATTATATTCTGACCATGATTAGCCAATTTTCTTCAGCCTAGGAAGGACTTCTAGCAATAATATGGCTTCAAACTATCTCAAGCAATCCTTTTAACTACCGCAGATCCTTCTTGAGCTGCATAATATCGTTTGAATATAGCTAGAATAAAATATCACCCACATCGCTGGTACTCAAAGGGTTAACAAATAAGGGAGTGAGAGGTGTATTAAGCTGTACTTTGTCGCGGCGGTCATCTCCGTGTATTTCCCCTCAAGAGTGTGTGGTCGAGTATCTGCCTTACATGGTACACACGAGCTACTACATATTGTTCATGTTACCCCAGGGGAGAGTGTTGATATATCTGGCACCCCTTCCCCCTCATGCTTAGCCCCAATTTTTTAAGACGTTCACCTCATTAGTTTGTCAATTTTAAGAACTTTCGCCCAATTTCTTAGTCAATATTATGATCTTTCTTGCAATGTAGGTGTCTATTTTTTCCGGCGAGCGATAGCGAGCCTGTAATATAGTAGTAAACGGCCTCTGGCCAGGAAATGTTTGTATCGAAAAATGTACACATTTATCTTCAAGGGGTGTCTTGGGGGTGTTTTTTAAAGCTTAATGAAGGTCTACCTGACATGGTACACACGAGGGACACGAGCTACTACATATTGTTATGTTACCCCAGTTAAGGGGAGGAAGACCGTTTTTCTGGACCCCATTCTCCCTAATGTTTAGCCCACTAGTTTTGAGATTATAAGACGTTCGGCCCATTAGTTTGGCGATTTTAACACCTTTCGCCCCATTTCGTTGTCAATTTTAAGACCTTTCGTGCCATTTAGGTGTCAATTATTTCCTGGTGAGCGATAGCGAGCGTACAATTTTAAGAGGAACCGGCCTTCGGCCGGGAAATTTTTCTGCCGAAAAATGTACAAATTTATCTTGAAGGGGGGTTTAGGATTTTTTTTTCTAAGCTTGATGGCGGTCTAAGGAAGAAACTAAAAAAAACATATGAATAAATTAATTAATAGACCAAACAAACGGCCAGTCTCCCCTTAACCCGTTCAATACCGGTGGCCACATTTACATTATATTCTGGTCACTATTTGGCGATTTTATTCAGCTTAGGAAGGACGTCTATCAATTAAAAGGCTACAGACTATCTCAATCCTTTTAGCAACCACACATATTTCCCAAGATTCATGAAATCCTCAAAATATAGCTGACATCCAATAAAAGGGACGTCACCGACACTGTCAGGGTTATTCATCGCCAAGCTTAATCCCAGCAAGTCAGCTCCTCACCATAATTGATGTTTACAGAATGTGATGTACCCCGGGAGCTTAAGGGACATCACCGGCACTGTCAGGGTTAATCATCGCCAAGTTTAATCCCAGCACGTCAGCTCCTCGCCATAATTGGTGTTTACAGAATGTGATGTACCCCGGGAGCTTAAGGGACGTCACCGGCACTGTCAGGGTTAATCATCGCCAAGCTTAATCCCAGCACGTCAGCTCCTCGCCATAATTGGTGTTTACAGAATGTGATGTACCCCGGGAGCTTAAGGGACGTCACGGCACTGTCAGGGTTAATCATCGCCAAGCATAATCCCAGCACGTCAGCTCCTCGCCATAATTGGTGTTTACAGAATGTGATGTACCCCGGGAGCTTAAGGGACGTCACCGGCACTGTCAGGGTTAATCATCGCCAAGCTTAATCCCAGCATGTCAGCTCCTCGCCATAATTGGTGTTTACAGAATGTGATGTAGCCCGGGAGCTTAAGGGCCGTCACCAGCACTGTCAGGGTTAATCATCGCCAAGCTTAATCCCAGCACGTCAGCTCCTCGCCATAATTGGTGTTTACAGAATGTGATGTACCCCGGGAGCTTAAGGGACGTCACCGGCACTGTCAGGGTTAATCATCGCCAAGCTTAATCCCAGCACGTCAGCGCCTCGCCATAATTGGTGTTTACAGAATGTGATATACCCTGGGAGCTTAAGGGACGTCACCGGCACTGTCAGGGTTAATCATTGCCAAGCTTAATCCCAGCACGTCAGCTTATCGCCATAATTGGTGTTTACAGAATGTGATGTACCCCGGGAGCTTAAGGGACGTCACCGGCACTGTCAGGGTTAATCATCGCCAAGCTTAATCCCAGCACGTCAGCTCCTCGCCATAATTGGTGATTACAGAATGTGATGTACCCCGGGAGCTTAAGGGACGTCACCGGCACTGTCAGGGTTAATCATCGCCAAGCTTAATCCCAGCACGTCAGCTCCTCGCCATAATTGGTGTTTACAGAATGTGATGTACCCCGGGAGCTTAAGGGACGTCACCGGCACTGTCAGGGTTAATCATCGCCAAGCTTAATCCCATCACGTCAGCTCCTCGCCATAATTGGTGTTTACAGAATGTGATGTACCCCGGGAGCTTAAGGGACGTCACGGCACTGTCAGGGTTAATCATCGCCAGGCTTAATTCCAGCACGTCAGCTCCTCGCCATAATTGGGGTTTACAGAATGTGATGTACCCCGGGAGCTTAAGGGACGTCACCGGCACTGTCAGGGTTAATCATCGCCAAGCTTAATCCCAGCACGTCAGCTCCTCGCCATAATTGGGGTTTACAGAATGTGATGTACCCTGGGAGCTTAAGGGACATCACCGGCACTGTCAGGGTTAATCATCGCCAAGCTTAATCCCAGTACGTCAGCTCCTCGCCATAATTGGTGTTTACAGAATGTGATGTACCCTGGGAGCTTAAGGGACGTCACGGCACTGTCAGGGTTAATCATCGCCAAGCTTAATCCCAGCACGTCAGCTCCTCCCCATAATTGGTGTTTACAGAATGTGATGTACCCCGGGAGCTTAAGGGACGTCACGGCACTGTCAGGGTTAATCATCGCCAAGCTTAATCCCAGCACATCAGCTCCTCGCCATAATTGGTGTTTACAGAATGTGATGTACCCCGGGAGCTTAAGGGACGTCACCGGCACTGTCAGGGTTAATCATCGCCAAGCTTAATCCCAGCACGTCAGCTCCTCGCCATAATTGGTGTTTACAGAATGTGATGTACCCCGGGAGCTTAAGGGACGTCACCGGCACTGTCAGGGTTAATCATCGCCAAGCTTAATCCCAGCACGTCAGCTCCTCGCCATAATTGGTGTTTACAGAATGTGATGTACCCCGGGAGCTTAAGGGACGTCACGGCACTGTCAGGGTTAATCATCGCCAAGCTTAATCCCAGCATGTCAGCTCCTCGCCATAATTGGTGTTTACAGAATGTGATGTACCCCGGGAGCTTAAGGGACGTCACGGCACTGTCAGGGTTAATCATCGCCAACCTTAATCCCAGCACGTCAGCTCCTCGCCATAATTGGTGTTTACAGAATGTGATGTACCCCGGGAGCTTAAGGGATGTCACCGGCACTGTCAGGGTTAATCATCGCCAAGCTTAATCCCAGCACGTCAGCTCCTCGCCATAATTGGTGTTTACAGAATGTGATGTACCCCGGGAGCTTAAGGGACGTCACCGGCACTGTCAGGATTAATCATCGCCAAGCTTAATCCCAGCACGTCAGCTCCTCGCCATAATTGGTGTTTACAGAATGTGATGTACCCCGGGAGCTTAAGGGACGTCACCGGCACTGTCAGGGTTAATCATCGCCAAGCTTAATCCCAGCACATCAGCTCCTCGCCATAATTGGTGTTTACAGAATGTGATGTACCCCGGGAGCTTAAGGGACGTCACCGGCACTGTCAGGGTTAATCATCGCCAAGCTTAATCCCAGCACGTCAGCTCCTCGCCATAATTGGTGTTTACAGAATGTGATGTACCCCGGGAGCTTAAGGGACGTCACCAGCACTGTCAGGGTTAATCATCGCCAAGCTTAATCCCAGCACGTCAGCTCCTCGCCATAATTGGTGTTTACAGAATGTGATGTACCCCGGGAGCTTAAGGGACGTCACCGGCTTGTTTTATGTCTCTCTTCTTTTCTCTCTTTCCCTGGCTTGTATTCATTCGGCCCCATTCAGCCAACTGTTTTAAGACGTTTATCCCCATCCATGTGTCGATTTCTTCCTGGCGAGCGATAGCGAGCCAGCTTTGTGTGGAGAAATCCGGCTTCGCCGGAGAAATTTTACTATCGAAAAATGTACACATTTAGCTTGCTGTCAAAAAAAAATATATATATATACTGTATAGGCTGGCTCGCTACCGCTCGCCAAGAAAATATGGACACCTGGATGGGGGTCAACGACTTAAAACAGTAGGCTGAATATGGCCGAATGGATACAAACCAAAGCGAGAGGGAGAGAAAGAGAAAAAAAGCAAGGTGGGCTCCCTTAATTAGTGAGGCAGATATGTGAAAGAATGTGTGGGAATTGTGCGTTTCTTGATAGAAATGTTAAAATTGGCATACACAATAATATTTCGAAGCTGCCTGACTACAATTAACCACTTGCGAGTTTCTGGCAAAAAGGAAGTTGGTGCCGTAAACATTCGTATTAAACAGAAATACAATAATAAAGTAAATGTCTAATGGATAAAACGTATGTTGAATTTAGTTGTATGTATGTATAAATGTACTACAACCGCATTTTAGCTGGTAATTCTGCTAAATATCAATGTAAATAAATCCAACTTCCTTGTACCCTGAAACTAGCAAGTGAGTGGTCAATTGCCCCTCAAACATTCATTACTCTACTTATAGTGTCCCCCAAATCCAATGAAACAGACGTCCCAGGTACTGAGAGGGTTAAAAGGGTTAATTAATTAATTGCTATACAGTATATACTTACTGTCTCCCACCTTCGTTCGGCTACAACCTCCTCACAACAACACTTACCTGTAGGAAAAAACAAGATATTAGCAACTCTTATAAATCAATCGTTTAGTTTCACCTTTCACTCAGAGGAACAACTTGAACATTCCACTCCAACTATCGTCAGATAATTATATATGCAGATACACATTTACGGGCGGACTGAAAGTAATACTAAAACTGGAATCACTTCAGATGGTTATATATTCATTAGGTTTTAGTTCCTCCCTAGACCTCCATCAAACTTTATTACCATCCATTAGATGTATATTTTATTCTTGCTATTTGAAGACGATTTTGTGCAGTTTAAGTAGGATCTGTGGTAGTAAGAAGAGTCAAGTAAGATAGTTCGAAGCCTGTCAATTGTTGGAAGCCCTTTTTAAATTGAATAAAATCATCTAACAGTAGCCATAATAAAGTTAAAAGGACGGCACCGGTACTGAAAGAGTTCATATCGCTGGGTCATGCTAGGCTCGCAAAAAGTGCCTGGGTAACTGCAGGCTACATGAACACAGGTGGAGGATCTATATTTGATACAACCAAGGCCGATAGTGCGTGAGATAGTACAGTACCTACAACCAAGGCCGATAGTGCGTGAGATAGTACTGTACCTACAAAAACACACGATAAAGTCAACCATAATAGGCTAGGTAGTGTTCGTGTGTGTGTGTGTGTGTGTGTGTGCGAGAGATAGTAGTGTACAGTACCTACAAAAACACACGATAAAGTAAACCATAATAGGCTAGGTAGTGTTCGTGTGTGTGTGTGTGCGAGAGATAGTAGTGTACAGTACCTACAAAAAACACACGATAAAGTAAACCATAATAGGCTAGGTAGTGTTCGTGTGTGTGTGTGTGTGTGAGATAGTAGTGTACAGTACCTACAAAAAACACACGATAAAGTAAACCATAATAGGCTAGGTAGTGTTCGTGTGTGTGTGTGTGTGTGTGAGATAGTAGTGTACAGTACCTACAAAAAACACACGATAAAGTAAAACATAATAGGCTAGGTAGTGTTCGTGTGTGTGTGTGTGTGCGTGAGATAGTAGTGTACAGTACCTACAAAAAACACACGATAAAGTAAAACATAATAGGCTAGGTAGTGTTCGTGTGTGTGTGTGTGTGTGTGAGATAGTAGTGTACAGTACCTACAAAAAACACACGATAAAGTAAAACATAATAGGCTAGGTAGTGTTCGTGTGTGTGTGTGTGTGCGTGAGATAGTAGTGTACAGTACCTACAAAAAACACACGATAAAGTAAAACATAATAGGCTAGGTAGTGTTCGTGTGTGTGTGTGTGTGTGTGAGATAGTAGTGTACAGTACCTACAAAAAACACACGATAAAGTAAACCATAATAGGCTAGGTAGTGTTCGTGTGTGTGTGTGTGTGTGTGAGATAGTAGTGTACAGTACCTACAAAAACAGACGATAAACTAAAACATAATAGGCTAGGTAGTGTTCGCGCGCGCGTGTGTGTGTGTGTGGAGATAGTTGCTACAAAAACACACAATAATGTAAAACGAAATAGGCTAGGTAGTGTTCACGCGTGTGTGTGTGTGTGTGTGTGGAGATAGTTGCTACAAAAACACACATAAAGTAAAATGGAATAGGCTAGGTATTGTGTGTGTGTTGAGAAGGTGGGAAGGGTTCAGCACGTGCTGGTCTAATAGGCTAGGTATTGTGTGTGTGTTGAGAAGGTGGGAAGGGTTCAGCACGTGCTGGTCTAATAGGCTAGGTATTGTGTGTGTGTTGAGAAGGTGGGAAGGGTTCAGCACGTGCTGGTCTAATAGGCTAGGTATTGTGTGTGTGTTGAGAAGGTGGGAAGGGTTCAGCACGTGCTGGTCTAATAGGCTAGGTATTGTGTGTGTGTTGAGAAGGTGGGAAGGGTTCAGCACGTGCTGGTCTAATAGGCTAGGTATTGTGTGTGTGTTGAGAAGGTGGGAAGGGTTCAGCACGTGCTGGTCTAATAGGCTAGGTATTGTGTGTGTGTTGAGAAGGTGGGAAGGGTTCAGCACGTGCTGGTCTAATAGGCTAGGTATTGTGTGTGTGTTGAGAAGGTGGGAAGGGTTCAGCACGTGCTGGTCTAATAGGCTAGGTATTGTGTGTGTTGAGAAGGTGGGAAGGGTTCAGCACGTGCTGGTCTAATAGGCTAGGTATTGTGTGTGTGTTGAGAAGGTGGGAAGGGTTCAGCACGTGCTGGTCTAATAGGCTAGGTATTGTGTGTGTGTTGAGAAGGTGGGAAGGGTTCAGCACGTGCTGGTCTAATAGGCTAGGTATTGTGTGTGTGTTGAGAAGGTGGGAAGGGTTCAGCACGTGCTGGTCTAATAGGCTAGGTATTGTGTGTGTGTTGAGAAGGTGGGAAGGGTTCAGCACGTGCTGGTCTAATAGGCTAGGTATTGTGTGTGTGTTGAGAAGGTGGGAAGGGTTCAGCACGTGCTGGTCTAATAGGCTAGGTATTGTGTGTGTGTTGAGAAGGTGGGAAGGGTTCAGCACGTGCTGGTCTAATAGGCTAGGTATTGTGTGTGTGTTGAGAAGGTGGGAAGGGTTCAGCACGTGCTGGTCTAATAGGCTAGGTATTGTGTGTGTGTTGAGAAGGTGGGAAGGGTTCAGCACGTGCTGGTCTAATAGGCTAGGTATTGTGTGTGTGTTGAGAAGGTGGGAAGGGTTCAGCACGTGCTGGTCTAATAGGCTAGGTATTGTGTGTGTGTTGAGAAGGTGGGAAGGGTTCAGCACGTGCTGGTCTAATAGGCTAGGTATTGTGTGTGTGTTGAGAAGGTGGGAAGGGTTCAGCACGTGCTGGTCTAATAGGCTAGGTATTGTGTGTGTGTGTTGAGAAGGTGGGAACGGTTCAGCACGTGCTGGTCTAATAGGCTAGGTATTGTGTGTGTGTTGAGAAGGTGGGAAGGGTTCAGCACGTGCTGGTCTAATAGGCTAGGTATTGTGTGTGTGTTGAGAAGGTGGGAAGGGTTCAGCACGTGCTGGTCTAATAGGCTAGGTATTGTGTGTGTGTTGAGAAGGTGGGAAGGGTTCAGCACGTGCTGGTCTAATAGGCTAGGTATTGTGTGTGTGTTGAGAAGGTGGGAAGGGTTCAGCACGTGCTGGTCTAATAGGCTAGGTATTGTGTGTGTGTTGAGAAGGTGGGAAGGGTTCAGCACGTGCTGGTCTAATAGGCTAGGTATTGTGTGTGTGTTGAGAAGGTGGGAAGGGTTCAGCACGTGCTGGTCTAATAGGCTAGGTATTGTGTGTGTGTTGAGAAGGTGGGAAGGGTTCAGCACGTGCTGGTCTAATAGGCTAGGTATTGTGTGTGAGTTGAGAAGGTGGGAAGGGTTCAGCACGTGCTGGTCTAATAGGCTAGGTATTGTGTGTGTGTTGAGAAGGTGGGAAGGGTTCAACACGTGCTGGTCTAATAGGCTAGGTATTGTGTGTGTGTTGAGAAGGTGGGAAGGGTTCAGCACGTGCTGGTCTAATAGGCTAGGTATTGTGTGTGTGTTGAGAAGGTGGGAAGGGTTCAGCACGTGCTGGTCTAATAGGCTAGGTATTGTGTGTGTGTTGAGAAGGTGGGAAGGGTTCAGCACGTGCTGGTCTAATAGGCTAGGTATTGTGTGTGTGTTGAGAAGGTGGGAAGGGTTCAGCACGTGCTGGTCTAATAGGCTAGGTATTGTGTGTGTGTTGAGAAGGTGGGAAGGGTTCAGCACGTGCTGGTCTAATAGGCTAGGTATTGTGTGTGTGTTGAGAAGGTGGGAAGGGTTCAGCACGTGCTGGTCTAATCAACGTTATCTCAAAATGATCCCTTTCAGTATCGGTGCTGTCCTTTTTTTATTAAATTCTAACATATATTAGACGATTTTATTCAGCTTAGGCAGGACGTTTACCCACAAAAAAGCTACAGGCTATCTCAATGTATCCATTTAGCTACCATGTATCTATCCTAAGCTTAATAAAATAAAAGCTACAGGCTATCTCAATTTATCCATTTAGCTACCATGTATCTATCCTAAGCTTAATAAAATAAAAGCTACAGGCTATCTCAATTTATCCATTTAGCTACCATGTATCTATCCTAAGCTTAATAAAATAAAAGCTACAGGCTATCTCAATTTATCCATTTAGCTACCATGTATCTATCCTAAGCTTAATAAAATCGTTTAAATATAGGTAGAATAACATGAAAAATGCGTCGCCGGTACAGAAGGGGTGAAGGAGTTACAATATACAATTTCCTCGTAAACCGAAAACAATCGGTAGCAGTAAACCAAGTCACTTCTGAGCCTTCGGATGTCAAAAGCTCAGTGCCCCAAGGAACAGTGCTAGCGCCCCTTCTGTTCCTCATACTAATTTGCGACATAGATACCAACACCAGACACAGTACGGTGTCGTCTTTTGCTGATGACACAAAATTAAGTAAGATAGTAAACACACAAGAGGACACGGGCCGACTGCAGGAAGACATGAATGTAGTGTTCCAGTGGACCAGGGAAAACAACATGCAATTCAATGAGGAAAAATTCCAATTAATACGGTACGGAGATAATAATGGTGTTAAAGAAATTACAAATTACTTAACAGAATCTAACCACATAATAGAACGGAAAGACAGTGTGAAAGACCTTGGGGTATTAATGTCTGAAAATATGGGTTTCAAAGTACATAACCAGGTCAAAGTGGCGGCTGCGAAACGTCTAACGGGTTGGATTCTGCGTACTTTTAAAACACGCGGTGAATTGCCTATGATAACGCTCTTCAAATCTCTAGTGCTACCGCAGCTTGAATACTGTAGCGTATTAACATCCCCTTACAAAGCAGGTGAAATAAATGACGTAGAGAGTGTACAAAGAAATTTCACTTCACATATAAGTTCGATAAAACATCTACACTATTGGGAGCGTTTAAGAGCACTGAATCTGTACTCACGGGAACGTAGAAGAGAACGTTACCTAATAATATACACGTGGAAAATCGCAGAGGGTTTAGTACCAAACCTACATACTCCGATAGTCATGAAATTCAGTGATAGGAGAGGCTGGGAATGCGAAATCCCCCGGATGAATAACAGGGGTGCTATGGGCTCTCTGCGAGAGGGCTGGTTATCACACAGAGGCCCACGTCTCTTCAACAAACTCCCACGGCGAGTAAGAGACATGAGGGACATCTCGTTAGACAACTTCAAGAGAGCCCTAGATGTCGAACTGCAAAAAGTGCCAGACGAGCCCATCCTCGCAAGGGAGCGAGCTGTCGCTTCAAACAGTCTACTGCACCAAATCACCACCCATAACGAGGGGCGTCGCGCTCCTTGGTGCCGCTAGAGGAGCGCCGAACACATCCAAAGGTATCCAAAGGTAAGGTAAGGTATACCTGAATCCCGTGACTATCAATGTTGCTTATCTATTTCCAACTACCTCCCACTGACTTTAAGGGGGGTGACATGCTTTTATCTCCCTTTCTCTGACTTGTATCCATTCGGCACCATTCAGCGTACTGGTTTAAGACGTTTACCTCCATCCAGGTGTCAATACTTCGTGGCGAGCGGTAGCGAGCCAGCATATACAGTATATATATTTGTTTTACAGCAAGCTAAATTTGTACATTTTTCGATAGAAAAATTTCTCCGGCGTAGCCGGATTTCTCCATACAATGCTGGATCGCTATCGCTCGCCAGGAAGAAATCGACACCTGGATGGGGATAAATGTCTTAAAACAGTTGGCTGAATGGGGCCGAAGGGATACAAGCCAAAGAAAGAGAGAAACAGAGAAAAAGAGAAAACAAAAGCAGGTGACTCCCCTTAATGAAGCCATCTCCCTGAACCGAGGGCTGACTGAGGCTTCCTTCGTATGTCCCGGGTGATTGAAGATAATAGAGCTGCAGTAATTAAATGCCGTTATAACCCATTCTCCTTGTCAATACTGTGTGCGTCAGTCCAATTAACGTTCTGGGTCATTGATGGTTACCTATCTAAACTTAAATAATATACTTCTACACTTTACTCTTGTATTCTCTCAACACCTCCCCCTCGGCACATCAGGACCCGCAACATACGGTATAGAGAATACAACTATCTCTAATAGAAGTTGGCATCTTAATTACATAAATAACAATCCTCCTGCGCTTCTCATCCTACACACAACCTAATTGCCAAGCCGGACTAAGCTACATCACCACGGTACAGAAGCGGTCACCTGTTGTGGAACATGCAAGGATGATGGTGATGGTGATGATGGTGATGGTGATGATGGTAATGGTGGTGGTGGTGGTGATAATGGTGGTGGTGGTGATGATGATGGTGGTGGTGGTGATGATGGTGGTGGTGGTGATGATGGTGGTGGTGGTGGTGATGATGGTGGTGGTGGTGGTGATGATGGTGGTGGTGGTGGTAACGATGATGATATTGCTGTTGATGATGGTGCTAGTGATAATAATAGGGCTGATGACGATTCTGATAATGGTAGTGGTGGTGATGATGGTGATAGAGGTAGTTATAGCCATCTATCTATGGCTTCCCTAATCAATAACGTGACGTTCTCTGGCCTGCCCCTCTTCCCTCCCGTCAATCTGTGGGAGTAATCACTTTATCAAACATATCCCCCCCCCCTACCCCTAATCCCTCCCCTCCCCCCTACCCCTAATCCCTCCCCTCCAGAGTTATTGGTAGGTTGCCTCTTCCTGTTAACCCCTTCTATACCGGCGACGTCTTCCTGTTAACCCCTTCTATACCGGCGACGTCTTATGAACACATTTCTCTAGAAGGGGTGTTGGTGTTTTTTTTAAAGATTGATGGAGGTCTAGCGAGGAAACTAATATCTAAATATCTACATGAATATATACAGTATATAGACCAACAAATACCCCCTATCCCCCCTCACGCTCTATTTTGTGCAGTTTAAAAAGGATCTGTGGTAGTAAAACGAGTTAAGTGAGATAGTTCCAAGCCTGTTAATTGCTGAAGGCCCTTTTGGAACGGAATAAAATCGTCTAATAGTCGCCAGAATAAAGTTAAGAATACATCAACGGTACAGAAGGGGTTACGGGGAGATTTCCACTTGAGAGGGTTTTTTTCTATACCCCCTTCTCCCACATGTTTAGCCCCATTAGTTTGGAGATTTTAAAACCTTCGCCCCATTAGCTTGCCAATTTTAAGACCTTTCGCCCCACTTATGTCAATGTTAAGTTCTTTCGGGCCATCTACATGTCGATTTTTTCTTGGCGAGCGATAGCGGGCCTGCAATTTAGAAACAAATTACCGAAAAGTGTACAAATTTATCTCGAAAGGGAGTCTGGAAGGTGTTTGTTTTAAGCTTGAGGTAGGTCTAGGGATCAAGCTAAAAACCTCCCCTCAACTTTATCACATTGGTAGGGTTGTTTTCCGTATTTATCGGTGTGTTGCCTTTTCCTTAATTTATCACATTGGTAAGGTAGTCGTATTTATCGGTGTGTTGCTTATTCCTTACTGTATCACATTGGTAAGGTATTTATCGGTGTGTTGCTTCTTCCTTACTTTATCACATTGGTAAGGTATTTATCGGTGTGTTGCTTCTTCCTTACTTTATCACATTGGTAAGGTATTTATCGGTGTGTTGCTTCTTCCTTACTTTATCACATTGGTAAGGTATTTATCGGTGTGTTGCTTCTTCCTTACTTTATCACATTGGTAAGGTATTTATCAGTGTGTTGCTTCTTCCTTACTTTATCACATTGGTAAGGTATTTATCGGTGTGTTGCCTCTTCCTTACTTTATCACATTGGTAAGGTATTTATCGGTGTGTTGCCTGTTCCTTACTTTATCACATTGGTAAGGTATTTATCGGTGTGTTGCCTCTTCCTTACTTTATCACATTGGTAAGGTATTTATCGGTGTGTTGTCTCTTCCTTACTTTATCACATTGGTAAGGTATTTATCGGTGTGTTGCCTCTTCCTTACTTTATCACATTGGTAAGGTATTTATCGGTGTGTTGCCTTTTCCTTACTTTATCACATTGGTAAGGTATTTATCGGTGTGTTGCCTCTTCCTTACTTTATCACATTGGTAAGGTATTTATCGGTGTGTTGTCTCTTCCTTACTTTATCACATTGGTAAGGTATTTATCGGTGTGTTACCTGTTCCTTACTTTATCACATTGGTAAGGTATTTATCGGTGTGTTGTCTCTTCCTTACTTTATCACATTGGTAAGGTATTTATCGGTGTGTATTTATCGGTGTGTTGCCTCTTCCTTACTTTATCACATTGGTAAGGTATTTATCGGTGTGTATTTATCGGTGTGTTGCCTCTTCCTTACTTTATCACATTGGTAAGGTATTTATCGGTGTGTTGTCTCTTCCTTACTTTATCACATTGGTAAGGTATTTATCGGTGTGTTGCCTCTTCCTTACTTTATCACATTGGTAAGGTATTTATCGGTGTGTTGCCTCTTCCTTACTTTATCACATTGGTAAGGTATTTATCGGTGTGTTGCCTCTTCCTTACTTTATCACATTGGTAAGGTATTTATCGATGTGTTGCCTTTTCCTTACTTTATCATATTGGTAAGGTATTTATCGGTGTGTTGCCTCTTCCTTACTTTATCACATTGGTAAGGTATTTATCGGTGTGTTGCCTCTTCCTTACTTTATCACATTGGTAAGGTATTTATCGGTGTGTATTTATCGGTGTGTTGCCTCTTCCTTAATTTATCACATTGCTAAGATATTTATCGGTGTGTTGCCTGTTCCTTACTTTATCACATTGGTAAGGTATTTATCGGTGTGTTGTCTCTTCCTTACTTTATCACATTGGTAAGGTATTTATCGGTGTGTTGCCTCTTCCTTAATTTATCACATTGGTAAGATAGTTATCGGTGTGTTGCCTGTTCCTTACTTTATCACATTGGTAAGGTATTTATCGGTGTGTATTTATCGGTGTGTTGTCTCTTCCTTACTTTATCACATTGGTAAGGTATTTATCGGTGTGTATTTATCGGTGTGTTGCCTCTTCCTTACTTTATCACATTGGTAAGGTATTTATCGGTGTGTATTTATCGGTGTGTTGCCTCTTCCTTACTTTATCACATTGGTAAGGTATTTATCGGTCTGTTGCCTCTTCCTTAATTTATCACATTGGTAAGATAGTTATCAGTGTGTTGCCTGTTCCTTACTTTATCACATTGGTAAGGTATTTATCGGTGTGTATTTATCGGTGTGTTGTCTCTTCCTTACTTTATCACATTGGTAAGGTATTTATCGGTGTGTATTTATCGGTGTGTTGCCTCTTCCTTACTTTATCACATTGGTAAGGTAGTTATCGGTGTGTTGCCTGTTCCTTACTTTATCACATTGGTAAGGTATTTATTGGTGTGTATTTATCGGTGTGTTGCCGCTTCCTTACTTTATCACATTGGTAAGGTATTTATCGGTGTGTTGCCTCTTCCTTACTTTATCACATTGGTAAGGTATTTATCGGTGTGTTGCCTCTTCCTTACTTTATCACATTGGTAAGGTATTTATCGGTGTGTTGCCTCTTCCTTACTTTATCACATTGGTAAGGTATTTATCGGTGTGTTGCCTCTTCCTTACTTTATCACATTGGTAAGGTATTTATCGGTGTGTTGCCTCTTCCTTACTTTATCACATTGGTAAGGTATTTATCGGTGTGTTGCCTCTTCCTTACTTTATCACATTGGCAAGGTATTTATCGGTGTGTTGCCTCTTCCTTACTTTATCACATTGGTAAGGTATTTATCGGTGTGTTGCCTCTTCCTTACTTTATCACATTGGTAAGGTATTTATCGGTGTGTTGCCTCTTCCTTACTTTATCACATTGGTAAGGTATTTATCGGTGTGTTGCCTCTTCCTTACTTTATCACATTGGTAAGGTATTTATCGGTGTGTTGCCTCTTCCTTACTTTATCACATTGGTAAGGTATTTATCGGTGTGTTGCCTCTTCCTTACTTTATCACATTGGTAAGGTATTTATCGGTGTGTTGCCTCTTCCTTACTTTATCACATTGGTAAGGTATTTATCGGTGTGTTGCCTCTTCCTTACTTTATCACATTGGTAAGGTATTTATCGGTGTGTTGCCTCTTCCTTACTTTATCACATTGGTAAGGTATTTATCGGTGTGTTGCCTCTTCCTTACTTTATCACATTGGTAAGATAGTTTTCCGTATCCATTTTCCCGGCATAATATATCCTCTTACCTATGATTGAGGTGGGGATGCTTGGTTTTACTGGTTCCCTTTTCCCTCATGTTCGCTCGCCAGGAAAAAAAATCGACACCTAAATAGCAAGAAAGCTCCTAATATTGACAAAGAAATGGGGTGAAACGTCTTAAAATCGCCAAATTAATGGAACGAACGTCACGAAATCTCAAAATTGATGGGGCTAAACATGAGGGAGAAGGGAGTCCAGAAAAATAAATCATTCGCCCATAACCCATTCAGTACGATAACGTTTTTCTTTCATATTATTTTGGCTACCGTTACAGGATTGAATTCGACCCCGGGAAGGACCTGTGAGAGTAAAGCGGTTAACCCCTTCTGTGCCGACGTTTTTGTGCAGTTTAAGAATGATCTATCGTCGTAAAATGGGTTAACCCTTTGAGTACCAGCGACATGCGTTATATTTTATTCTATCTATATTTAGACGATATTATGCAGCTTGGGAAGGATCTGTGGTGGTCAAGGGGGTTGGTTGAGATAGTTTGGAGCCATATTATTGCTAGAGGTCCTTCCTAAGCTGAATACAATTGTCTAATATTTGCCAGAATATGGTAAAAAGGACGTCCCTGGTACTGAATGGGCTAAGTGAGATAGTTCGATGTCTTTTTATGGCTAGAGAATGGAGATCCTTCCTAAATTTAATATAATTTATTAGTAGTAACCAGAACAAAATAATAACGACAGCACAGAAGGGGTTAATCAAGATGGTTTGCACTTCTCTTCTTCCCAGAGGTCCTTCCAAACGAGAATAAAATAATCTAAGGTTAACAAAAATAAAGACAAGTTAAGGACATCGCACATAAAGAGTATCCTCAATCAATCAAAAGAGAGAGAGAGAGAGAAATCGATCTCTAACTAAATATTCACCATAGAAAATCCTGGCAAACATCTAGTGAAATCCCCGTCCTTCCGTAAATGAGCCCCAAGCGGCTATTCATTGCCATACACCATTATTTATGCTGACAGAGGGATGATCCTCAGGGCCAGTCGGGGTACCAGACCAGATGGCTGGAGTAAAGTAGGAAAGAAGAGCAATTGGACAGAGGAAGAACAAGCGGAGAAGTGAGAAGTACAGTAGAACACTGAAAGTTCTCGGGCTCAACCAAGTTGCTTCATTGTTAATGGAACAACATGGGCAATTATCTTTCTAATTTACATCAACGACATAGATGAGGGTCTCACCTGTACAATCTCAAAATTTGCTGACGATACAAAAATTGCAAATAGCGTACTCTCAAAAGAACAAGTTGACGATATGCAACACAATCTAGATAAATTGTCATGTTGGGCCCAAATTTGGCAAATGAGTTTCAATACGGATAAATGTAAAGTACTACACATCGGATACCTAAATGAGAAAGCAAACTATTCGATGAATGGCACTCAGCTTAAGAATGTAAACAGAGAAACCGATCTGGGAGTAACAATATCGAGTAACCTAAAACCGAGTCAACAATGTTCAGAAGTTGTTAAGAAGGCAAACAAAATAATTGGCTTTATAGGCAGGTCGTTTGAGCATAAATCCCAAAAAGTTATCCTAACCCTTTACAATTCCTTAGTCCGCCCTCTTCTTAGAGAATTAAATCTATTTCCTTTAACCCAGCGCAGGTTAAGAGGTGACTTAATTCAAGTGTTCAAAATCGTCAAAGGCATCGACAATATGAACTGTAGTAAGTACTTCACTATCGACCAATCTAATTACACGTGGGGAAACGGTTGCAAAATTATTGGTAAATCTTTTAACTCCCACGAACCAAAGAATTTCTTCTTCAATCGAGTTGTCAACTTGTGGAACGGGCTTCCCCGAGAGAGACGTTTTAGACTGCAGCACCGTTGATTCATTTAAACTCCGCCTAGACAAGTATCTCGCATCAAACCCGCGACTGACTGCGTTTGTAAATGAATAACTTTATTTTATCCTCCCCACAGTTACTAACCCATCTGTCCCCTACTAACTTCCTAATCCTGCCACGGACATTAGTTCCCATTCCAATGTTCCCTTACCCACTCTAAACCACTGTTTGGACACTTGATCCTCAGTGTTTTGGAGGGCATGCAGCCTAGAAGGGTCACTAGACCTGTTGTTGCTTGATTTCCTTTGTACACTTATCAAATATTACTGAGGCAATCCTGTTGAAAGTTTAAACGATTCATTTTCCTATGTTGTGTGCTTTAATTATTTGTTGTCGTATGGTGTGTGCTAAAATTGCGCTATTGTGAATTACTAGAAATTGAGTTCACAGTTCTAGTGTTTAAACGACGATAACGGTAGGTATGTTGATATTGATTTAATTGCGTTATTAAACGACTAAATGACAATAATCAATATGAAGGTTTAATATGAAAGAAAGCTAAAAATTTAAGAGTTTGATTGTATGTCTGAGGAGGGGGGGGGGGGGGGATCTCACTTTTCAGCAGTGCTCTTCTACTTTTCTTTGACTTATATACGCCTTTGGTGGGTGAGGTACAGTACCAAGCCTTTGATGCATGAGCTACGGGATATGAAGAGGGAAAGGGTTTGTTTACTAGTCGATATAACCATTTACATATTATTATTTATTTCTGTCCTAGGCCTCCATCAAGCTTAACAAAAAAAATATCCCAAAGAACCTCCTTCTAGATAAATGTGTACATTTTTCGGCAAAAAATGTCCCAGCCCAAGGCCAGTCCCTCGCTATCTAGAAGGGGGATTTTGGGGATGTTTTGTTTTAAGTGTGATGGAGGAGGTCTAGGAAGGAAACTAAAAACAACAAATAATAAATGATAAATATCGAGCACAAAACAAAAATACCTTTCCTCTTTAAGGGAGCCCACCTCGCTTTTGTTCTCTTTCTCTCGCTCTTTCTCTTTGGCTTTTATCCGTTCGGCCCCATTTAGCCTAATGTTTTAAGACGTTCATCTCCATCCAAACGTCAATATTTTCCTGGCGAGCGGTAGCGAGCCAACATGGTAGCGAGCCAGCATATAAATATTTTTGTTTTGACAGCAAGCTAAATTTGTAAATTTTTCGATAGGAAAATGTCTCCGGCAAAGCCGGATGTCTCCATACAATGCCGGCTCGCTATCGCTCGCCAGGAAGAAATCGACACCTGAATGCGGACAAACGTCTTAAAACAGTTAGCTGAATGGGGCCGAATGGATACAAGCCAGAGAAAGAGAGAAAAGGAGAGACAGATAAAAAAAAGCCGGTGACCCCCCTTAACACATCCATTGTCCGGTATTGTGTCCGAAATACGCCGATTGTGAATTAATTGATAACTATTTATACAAGTGCACGGAATTAACAACAATGGGGGTGTTTCTGTTAAGCGTGTCGTTATTGATAGGCTAAATTTAGAATGGATGTATGATGGTTGCGTAAGGTATTAAATAGTATGATCTTGCAATTCTCTCTCTCTCTCTCTATATATATATATATATATATATATATATATTGTGACGCACCCAGTGCGTGGCAACGCAACCTGATTGTACTCCTTGGTACTCCACTGTACCGCCCGTACCACTGTACCGTGCTGGCTACCGTCAGCAGCCATGTATATTGAGTGTGACAACTTATAACTATGTTCTTTGTATCTCTGCAAAGGTCTCGTCATGTGCTAACCAGTGGTGGGTTTTGTTTTAAGCCATGTCGAGACCTTCCATTTAATATGTAGTATCAATAGAGAAGTTGATAGATAAGACAATGGGAGTTCAGAGAGAGAGAGTGAGTTAGGCTTCAGAGCGAGAGGGTAGCAACGCGCCACGCTGCCGGGGGGGTGGTTGCCAGACGTATTGACTGGTTGGCAGCCTTGCGCTTATAGCTGGGCGCGACAGGGTTGGTAGTCCATTGCCGCCTGCCTATGCTGCCTGGGCTGCCCATGTTGTCGTACAGCACATTGCCTGGAGGCTCGCTGTGTGTTCCATGATCAGGTTGCCTAGAACCTTTGAGATTCTAACATCCCTTGCCCTCTCTCCCAATTTCTCACGGTTGCACTCTTTCTCTCTGACGACATTACTCTCATTTCATTCTTCTCTCTATTTAAATGCATAACCTTCCCTTGAGGTCCTAAAGGAGTTTCAGCACTCACCTCTCGTATTACTCTTAGGACAAGCATATATTTACATGTATTAGATTTAAGGGGTTAATGTGAACAGCGATCTTCTTGATGAGGATAGTTGGTGAACGTTCTACATGTTCACGAGTTATATGCCCCGCTCATCATCCAATTTGTGACTAGACTGGTGCCATGTGTAAGAGCCCGACCATGCCCAGGAGTTGTCTGTAGAGGGGCGAGGACTTAGCCTTGATTTGCATACCGAGCCAGGAGCGAGTGTAGTACCAGAGACTACAGCTCGCTCGTAGTGCCGGTATAGTAGAGTAACGTAATTTATCTGTCCTTGTGTTCTCTACAGTCTTTTCCTGGGTTCTCGCTTTCGGTGCTGGGACTCGTTGTTCCTGTGACTTGGCCTGCTAGCTAGAACACATGGGGATGATGAGTGGGATATATCTTTATTTTACTATGCATTGCAGCTCTCTTTAAGTTTATGTATGTAACACTTTACAATACACATTACTCACACACAAGACAACACTATTAATACTTTCGTGTATCAATTAACTGCACTGTCGTTTTGCTGCTGTGTCCGGAGTTCTGTTGCGTAGGGCGCATACGGACTCAGAGGGGAGACAGAGTGAGAGAAGCGAAGTAGCCTATGCGGTAGTAGGCTACCGGCGCAGTACTGTTGCCTGCAACCTTTTAGTTATTCCAAGTATAGATTCATTATTATAATAAGTGACTACTATTTATGTTCCTTCCATGTGTATTATTAGGTATCTACTGGATCATGAACATCTTGTATGCTACATGCTAGTGCATGTTAGTAGGGGACAGTTATTCTAGTGCACGCGCTTTCAAATAGGCGTGTACATTTGTCATTTAGCATTTCACTGTCATACCTTTAGCCTGCTTCTATTCTACATTATTAGAGGCTTAATATTAACGTAGTTTCTTGAGTATTGCATTTCTTTAGTAATAACGTAACCTATAAATGTCTGAGGGAGTTTAGCCTCATAGCCTACCCCTGTTGTACACTTTCGCCGAGTTAAGGTACCTCGTTACCATAGACGATAACTCTGTAGGGCGTTGGTGCTTTTGTTGTCTGGAGCATATAGTATTTGGGACTGGAATCGAGCGTGTCGTTGTCACATAAGCCATTTCTGTCCTACGATCAAGAATCCCGAATATGTATTGCCGATCCAGCCGTAACAAAATGGCGACCTTGCACAAGATTCAGTAGTATCCTATCACATGTTTTTTGGAGAACTATTCTATGCTACCTAGTAGAGCTGGCTAGAATTTTCTTGCATATTGGAGGAATTTTTATTGTGTCATTATTGTATTGGTGGACTTGCAGATTGTTTCGTTGGGGGTGTCTAGAGTAGAGTCATTCAAGCATCTTTAACATTTTGTGAGTCGAGACTGCAATTAGTAATAAGCACTTCTTTTTTTTTATGAACAGCAATTGTATAACCAGCACTATGTCTAATGACTCATCATTTACGGGGGAGGATAACACGGTACAGCCTAGTGACCAGCAAGTACAACAGATATTTAGGGAGGGGAGTGTTATAAGTGGAGAGAGGGATGCCCGGGCATTTTTGCAGACACCTTTGACCGAACAGCGCCTGCAGGCTATTGATTGTTACGGTCTTCGCTGTTTAGCCACGGTTTTGGGGCGGGACTGTCCTGACAGTTGGCCCAAGAAGAATTTGGTGGCATGTTTGTTGGGTGATGGCGATGGGGCGGTGGGTGGAGTGGGGTCTTGGGGGGTTCCCTCCAAGCCTCCATTCCACTCTACCCCTGAGCTGGGCCCTCAGCCAGCGATTCTTAGCACGATGCAGAAGGAGGGTTCTCAATGGCAAGCTGGCTTACCCGTAAACACGTCTCGGTGTGGATCCCCCATTTTGTGCTCTCCCCCCCCAGGCCTGTCTCCTGAGATGTTATTTCAGCTAGAACTAGCTAAGCTTAAGTTGCAAGAGAGTCAACAGGCTAGTATAGAACGGATTAAGCTGCAGGAGACTCAGATACAACAGGCTAGTATAGAACGGATTAAGCTGCAGGAGACTCAGATACAACAGGCTAGTATAGAACGCATAGAGGTTGCTAGAATCCAAGCCAATCAGGATGCAACCAGGTACCAGGCTGAAATGGATGTCGAGAAGTCTAGAGTAGAGACCACGGGGCGTCATCTCGGTGGTGGGCACTGGGTTACAGACTCACTTTCGCATTTAATTAAGTTAGTACCCGCATTTGATGAGACAGCAGTGACTGAGTTTTTTGCTCGTTTCGAAAAGAAGTGTCGTGAGTATGACTGGCCGGAGGTTAAATGGGCAGCATTAGTTTCATCACGTCTAGTGGGTAAGGGGTTGAAAGCCTACGATGCACTGTCACTGGACGAGAGTATCGTGTATGGACTGGTGAAGGAGGCTGTGCTCCGGGCCTACGAACTGCAACCCGAAACTTATAGATTAAAGTTCCGTGGCGTGAATAAGAAGAGCGACGTCAGTTTTATGGAGCACGCACGGGACTTAACAGATGCATGTAATAACTGGTTTCGGTCCGAGCACGCAGAGTCGGCTGAGGAAATTAAGCAACTTTTCTATCTGGAACAGTTTTACAAATGTACTGGAACCGATCTAACGCTGAACATTAAGGAAAAATGTCCCAAGACAGTAGAGGAGGCTGCCAAGATGGCAGACCTCAGATTATCATTGATTCGTGGTTGCGGTGCCGCTCAGAGGGCTGAGTCAGGGCAGAAGGGGCGCTATACCCCACCCACCAGAGTTTTCGATAATAACAAATCCTATGACACACATAACCACACTAAAAGCATTGCACCTAATAACACCTACAAACACAAGCCTCTCCCGTTTACTAAAGGTCAGGCCCCTTCTTCGCCCGCACAAGGGAAGAAGCCCATTGGGGATGTGAAATGTTACAAATGTCAGAAGCTAGGCCATTATTCACGTGAGTGCCCTAGTAACACTCCCGCTAAGCCGGTGTCATTGGTTCACAGTATCGGTGTGTCTCTGAAGGCTGCAGCAACTGCCCGGGGTAGGTTGTCAGCAGCTGAGGCACACGCGGTAAAGAAGCGTACGGAAGGCTCGACACCTGTCCGGGACACTTTCTGTAACCATCGGGGACACAGGTTTGTGAGCTGGGGGAGTGAACTACGGAGGGTTGACTTGCTGAGGGATACGGGGGCTTCGCAAACTTTGTTGAGGAACTTCACAGGGAAACCGATAAATGCGGCCAGAGTTGTTGTGGTGCAGGGTATAAATGCTACGAGGTCATACCCACTTGTGAGGTTGGAGTTGAGAGTGGGAGAGGTGTGCAGGGAGCTGGATGTAGGGATCGTTGAGTGTTTGCCAGTTGAGGGCGTCGACCTTCTTCTCGGCAACGACTTTGCGGTGCCCACTTCCGGGACTCCACCCTTAGTCGTTGCCGAGAGGGCGGCCGACGTGGATGGTGAGAATCGGGAATGGGTTGGGAGGTGCCAACAGGATGAGATGGCCTGTGTGGTAACCCGATCTCGCTCTGCGGCTCCTGCACAGCCTAGCACTCAACCTCGGGGACAGTGGAGGAAGGATCAGGAGAAGGTTGCTAAGGGCAGGAAAAGGGACATTGATTCTGCTGCACTTCTCGGTGATTCGGTACTTGGACCTATAATAAACACGGGAGTTGACTCTGGCCCAGATATGGTGTGTAACAAGGCAGAGTTGGGTAAGACTTCGCGTGAGGCAAGAGCTGTAGCGAGAGCCACTAAGGCAGTAGAGCCTACTAGCCGGGGTAATGTCTTATTACAAAACCATCTTGATGCATTGACGCCCAGGGACATTAGTGAGCAGCAGCTGCAAGACGCTAGCCTAGCTCGTTATAGCAATGGTGCCATAGAGTTGGAGGAAGATGGGGATGCGAAGCCGGGAGATTTCTTTAGGCTCAACAGGATATTGTACCGCAGATTTCTAGACCCCAAATCGAAGTGGGAGGGCGGTGCGAGGGTAGTAGACCAGGTGGTTGTTCCAAATAAGTATAGAGAGTCCTTATTGTGTCTGGCGCATGATGTGCCGGTGGCGGGTCATTTGGGGGTAACAAAAACATTGGCGGCATTGGGCAGGTTTTTCTGGTGGCCTGGGGTCAAGGCTGATGTCTGTGCATGGGTGGCTGGGTGTGCGACCTGCCAGACAACGGGGAAGCCTAACCAGACCATCCCGAAGGCACCTTTGTTTCCCATACCTGTCACCGGGCCTCCGTTCAGCAAAGTTGTAGTAGATTTGGTTGGCCCTTTCCCGCCTACTAGTAGTGGCAATAAATTCCTGTTGACAATCATGGATGTGGTTACGAGATACCCGGACGCATACCCCATGAGAAACGGCTCGGCAAAGGCAGTTGTTAAAAACTTATTATTGTTCTGTTCCCGTTATGGATTTCCACGTGAGGTGCAGTCAGACCAGGGGAGCAATTTTACATCCAAATTGTTCAAGCAAACCCTTCAGTTGCACGGTATATGTTCTGTAGTGTCGTCAGCCTACCATCCCGAGAGTCAGGGAGTCTTGGAGCGGTGGCACTCGACCCTGAAGAGTATGCTACGCTGTTACTGTGCAGAACATGACACTGATTGGGATTTGGGTCTGCCGTATGTTCTGTTCGCTGCACGTGAAGTCCCAGGAGAGAGCCTGGGGTTCAGTCCAAATCAACTAGTCTTTGGCCATAATGTGAGAGGACCTTTAAGTATGGTGAAAGAGATCTGGGAGGGCGAAGAGAAGCCGGGGTCTGTACTTAAATATATCCTTGAGAGCCGGGAGAGACTTATAGGTTGCATGGCAGCGGCAGGTAATAATTTGGTTAATGCACAGGCGGTCATGAAGCACCAGTATGACGCCAAGGTGAAGCTTCGGGAGTTTTCGGTGGGTCAGGAGGTAATGTTGCTTTTACCTTTGCCTGGACACCCCCTTTCTGCCAAGTTTATTGGGCCGTATGTGGTGGCTAAGAAACTGTCCGACCTTGATTATCTCGTTGCAACACCTGACCGTAGAAAAAAACATCAGTTATGTCATGTTAACCTCATGAAAGAGTATGTGAGACGCCCCTCAGAGCCTCTCACTGTCCCTGTGCTGGCCTGCAGCGGCCAGGGTGGAGAAGGAGGTGGGGACAGTCATGCTGCTGAGGAGGATAGCTGGGACTGTGTCATTTCCGCGGAACAGTGGGCGGGGAATACTGAACAAGAGGCTAGGCAAGCTGTAAGTCACCTGCCTGAGCACCAGGGTGCTGCTGTCCTAGGCCTGTTCAGGTCATACCCCTCTGTTTTCGCCGAACACCCAGGTCTCACTACTCAGGTAACGCACGACGTGGACGTCGGTGATAATGTGCCCTTCAAGTCAGTGCCCTACCGTGTGCCCCCGGTAAAGTTGCCAGCTTTACGGGAGGAGTTAAAGTACATGGTTGAGAGAGGGATGATCACTGAAGGTTATGTGAAGTGGACATCACCCGTCACGTTGCAGCCAAAACCTGACGGCAAGGTGCGGTTCTGCATAGATTTTCGTAGGCTAAATGGCTTGACCACTACCAACCCTTACCCTTTGCCTCGAGTTGACGACAGCGTGGACAAGATAGGGAATGCAAAGTACCTTACTAAAATTGATCTTGTAAAAGGCTACTGGCAAGTACCCCTGTCGGACCGAGCTAAGCAAGTTTGTGGTTTTGTGGTAGATGGCAAGACCTACCAATGTAACGTAATGCCTTATGGGCTTAAGAACGCACCTGCCACGTTTCAGAACCTGATGAACGATATTTGTGACGAAATCCCTAACTGCACGGTCTACCTTGATGACGTGATAGTGTATGATGACGATTTTGAAAATCACCTAAGGCACTTAGAGACCCTGTTTGGGAAGTTGCACGATGCTGGGCTGGTGGTGAACCTGAGGAAGTGCGAGTTTGTAAAGGCTACTGTGCAGTATCTTGGCTTCGTGGTCGGGTTAGGCCGGGTGTGCCCCCCCCTGAGCAAGATTCAGGCTATCAATATGTTTCCCAGGCCCACCACTAAGCGCCAGGTCATGCGGTTCCTAGGTATGATAGGCTATTATAGGCGCTTCATCCGGGGATACTCTACTGTCTTAGCACCGTTAACTGATCTACTGTCGAAGTCAGTGAAGTTCTGTTGGGCTGCGGAGTGTCAGAGGGCTTTCGACCTTGTCAAGCACCTGCTGTGTACACATCCGATTTTGAGAGCCCCAGACTTCTCCAGGAGTTTTCAGCTGGCGACTGATGCCAGCGGTGTGGGTGCCGGGGCAGTGTTACTGCAGACTGATTCCGAGGGCTTGGAACACCCAGTGAGCTTCTTTTCTCGCAAGTTTAATTCGGCACAAAGGAATTACTCGACTATAGAGAAGGAGCTTCTTGCTATCGTTTTGTCGCTCAAACATTTCAAAGTTTATGTTCCAGCCTACGGCCCGGTAGTGACGATTTATACGGACCATCATCCCTTGAAATTCCTAAATCAGTTTCACAATCGGAATATGCGGTTGACCAGGTGGTCCCTAATGCTCCAAGAGTATAATCTCAACATTCAGCATATTGCCGGGAGTGAGAACGTGATAGCAGATTGTCTATCAAGGGTTGATGATCCAGGATAGTCGTGCACGGTGTGTGGGTTGAGCAGGAGTAAAATTAGGCTATCATAACGCCGTCCAAAAAGATTATAAAACAATAAAATAAACGAGAATTTTTTTTTTTTAGTTTTGTAAGTCTTTATTGTTGTAGCATGATGCATGCGATATTGTGTTTTATGTATAATTCACACTTCAGTTGTTGTGCACCTTTTGCAATTAGTGGCAGCTAAGGGTAGCAGGTCGGTTGGTTGCCTGTCAGATTTTGATAATGCTTCTAAGGTCGATTATCTAAAATCTTGGGGGGGCTGTGACGCACCCAGTGCGTGGCAACGCAACCTGATTGTACTCCTTGGTACTCCACTGTACCGCCCGTACCACTGTACCGTGCTGGCTACCGTCAGCAGCCATGTATATTGAGTGTGACAACTTATAACTATGTTCTTTGTATCGCTGCAAAGGTCTCGTCATGTGCTAACCAATGGTGGGTTTTGTTTTAAGCCATGTCGAGACCTTCCATTTAATATGTAGTATCAATAGAGAAGTTGATAGATAAGACAATGGGAGTTCAGAGAGAGAGAGTGAGTTAGGCTTCAGAGCGAGAGGGTAGCAACGCGCCACGCTGCCGGGGGGGTGGTTGCCAGACGTATTGACTGGTTGGCAGCCTTGCGCTTATAGCTGGGCGCGACAGGGTTGGTAGTCCATTGCCGCCTGCCTATGCTGCCTGGGCTGCCCATGTTGTCGTACAGCACATTGCCTGGAGGCTCGCTGTGTGTTCCATGATCAGGTTGCCTAGAACCTTTGAGATTCTAACATCCCTTGCCCTCTCTCCCAATTTCTCACGGTTGCACTCTTTCTCTCTGACGACATTACTCTCATTTCATTCTTCTCTCTATTTAAATGCATAACCTTCCCTTGAGGTCCTAAAGGAGTTTCAGCACTCACCTCTCGTATTACTCTTAGGACAAGCATATATTTACATGTATTAGATTTAAGGGGTTAATGTGAACAGCGATCTTCTTGATGAGGATAGTTGGTGAACGTTCTACATGTTCACGAGTTATATGCCCCGCTCATCATCCAATTTGTGACTAGACTGGTGCCATGTGTAAGAGCCCGACCATGCCCAGGAGTTGTCTGTAGAGGGGCGAGGACTTAGCCTTGATTTGCATACCGAGCCAGGAGCGAGTGTAGTACCAGAGACTACAGCTCGCTCGTAGTGCCGGTATAGTAGAGTAACGTAATTTATCTGTCCTTGTGTTCTCTACAGTCTTTTCCTGGGTTCTCGCTTTCGGTGCTGGGACTCGTTGTTCCTGTGACTTGGCCTGCTAGCTAGAACACATGGGGATGATGAGTGGGATATATCTTTATTTTACTATGCATTGCAGCTCTCTTTAAGTTTATGTATGTAACACTTTACAATACACATTACTCACACACAAGACAACACTATTAATACTTTCGTGTATCAATTAACTGCACTGTCGTTTTGCTGCTGTGTCCGGAGTTCTGTTGCGTAGGGCGCATACGGACTCAGAGGGGAGACAGAGTGAGAGAAGCGAAGTAGCCTATGCGGTAGTAGGCTACCGGCGCAGTACTGTTGCCTGCAACCTTTTAGTTATTCCAAGTATAGATTCATTATTATAATAAGTGACTACTATTTATGTTCCTTCCATGTGTATTATTAGGTATCTACTGGATCATGAACATCTTGTATGCTACATGCTAGTGCATGTTAGTAGGGGACAGTTATTCTAGTGCACGCGCTTTCAAATAGGCGTGTACATTTGTCATTTAGCATTTCACTGTCATACCTTTAGCCTGCTTCTATTCTACATTATTAGAGGCTTAATATTAACGTAGTTTCTTGAGTATTGCATTTCTTTAGTAATAACGTAACCTATAAATGTCTGAGGGAGTTTAGCCTCATAGCCTACCCCTGTTGTACACTTTCGCCGAGTTAAGGTACCTCGTTACCATAGACGATAACTCTGTAGGGCGTTGGTGCTTTTGTTGTCTGGAGCATATAGTATTTGGGACTGGAATCGAGCGTGTCGTTGTCACATAAGCCATTTCTGTCCTACGATCAAGAATCCCGAATATGTATTGCCGATCCAGCCGTAACAATATATATATATATATATATATACAGTATATATATATATATATCTACTGCACGACCTGCCAATTCCCAATGAGATCGCTTACAGCCCCACCATGGTGGCTCAGTCTGGTTTGGTAGGGTTGTGTGTAGTGTGTGAAATGTGTGATGAGTGCTGCTGTACTGTTTGAATGGCTGTGGATGTGATAATAGTATGTAACCAGTGTAATGATCTCGCCCACGTTGATCAAATGTTAGCATATACTTGCCCACATGTGACCCTAACCAAACACACCACTTATGTCCGACCATTACAGTCTAAATACCAATAAACCTCCGGTGTACACAGCAAGGGGTATACCCTGGTGTTTCCGTGCACGAGCCACGTACCTTACAACTTACAATTCAGCCACGGAGGTTGTGCTTGTACGTACAGTATATCTAGATATATTTACGCCTGCCTGTATGTCATTCTTGTTTGTGTGTCCACCCTCCATGCCTACCTGCCTACCTACCTACCAACCAACCTGCCTACCTACCTGTTCACCTGCCCATCTCCCTCCATACCTGCCTACCTACCTATCTCCCTGTCTGTCTGCCAACCTCCCTGACCAACTCTCTGCCTGCCTGTCACGTCTGTCTGTTGCAGGGTGGATCTAAACCTTCCAAACGATCCTTCATGTTCAGTCGCTATTCTGGGCCGGTATTTATAAAGCACTTTTAGGCCTAAAAGTAGCTTTTAAAGATGGCGCCAACTTTTAAAACTTAAAAGTTGGGCAAAAAAACTTTTAGCGGCTAAAAGTAGCTTTTAAACCCAGCGAAAACTAAAAGCTCCCCTTGGGACTGTTGGCGCTTAAAAGTTACTTTTAGAGGACGATGAAGATGATTGAATAACAAATCCGCCACCCCCTGCCAAGGAATGTTCATGTTAGAAAGATTAATTGGATTAATAGGCCTATAGCGAGTTAATCGAAGTACACCATTTAAACCATGAAGGAGACAGAAGAACCAAGCTCTTAACCCAGAGATGAAAGTGTGTAAGCCTAGTACCCTACGTTATTTGGCAACGGTCAAAATGTAACTGAATGAGTAACTCATGGTGGTATGATTGTAGGTTAGATATATTATCAAGTGCAGTATGTTAGGTAACTCTTGATTCTATCCATAAATTCCATATACCACCCAGCACATCATACTACTCAAAGGTGATCCACTGTGTGTTCTCCAACGAATAAGCTATATTAGAAAGTAACCTACCACCTTATGTATCAACCTACTTTAAACATTTCGATTCATAAATGTATATACTGTATGTCCGACTACATTTTTTGCCGCGGTCAGTCTCTCTATTTTTAGATGGGTAAATCCTCCTCGTCCTCCGCCCACAACCTCGACACTTCCAGCAAGTTCCAGCGTCCTCGTTGACAAATGCCTATACTGTACTTGTTGGAAGAACACTAACAAATAGACCAAATTAAAGGAGTGGATAAATCTACAGTTATACTACCCCTATTTTGTCGCTATTCTGTTGGTACTAATGGGTTAATATTATTAGTAGTAGACTTAGTATGGTTTGATGATGCGCGGAAATGTATATTAGACTTGAAATAGATACATTGAAGTATTACAAACCTTCGCAAACCCATAAACAGGGAACGTGAGCAGGGTTTAGACCGTCACGCACCCATAAACAGGGAACGTGAGGGGGAGTTTAGACCGTCGCGGAAACGGGTTACTTTTCGGTTAGGTTAGGTTAAGTTAGGTTAGGTTAGGCTAATGTTAAAACTACTAAAATGCGACGGTCCTCGGCATTAAACAACACTGTATATCAAAGAAAAAAATAAAAACAACAACAAATTACCTGAAAAACTCTTATCTGGTTGGTGATAAATTTTTTTCCAGTTTCCGCGTCTGCTGAACCATCCAAAAACACGCTAAAAGGCGTGTTTTGAAGGGGGGAGGTGGTGGGGGGTAGTGGGGGAGGGGTAGTATAACTGTAGATTTACCAAGGAGTCTAGAAGGACTAAGATATAATATTGGATTGTCACAAGATAGGCCTATTTCATAACATCCGAGAACAAGTAGCCTATTTGCACCCTATTTTTTCGCAAATTACCGTAAACTGGGGTGATTTCGGATAGGATAAGGATAAGGATATTATGGGGGATAATTTTAAGAGGCTTCCTGGATTACGGCGCACGGCGCATTATCACTACACATCACTTGACCTAGTTAAATCTCTACAATGTGTTTACAGTCATGAGAAATTGTAAAAAACAAACTCGAAAAATTTCCGAAATTACCCCACTTTACGAATTGTAAAAACTCGCGAATTTGGCAACTATCTCAGATGCTGCCACACCGGAGTATGCAATTGTTTTCGTATGGTAAATATATTACCCTTTCAATTTAGCAATATATAATAGATTTCACAATAACAAAATATTGCATAATTACCCTAATGTTTTATAGTAATTAGTATATGCAATTAGAAGCCTATACTTACCTATTAAACGTTATTCATGGATTGTAATCTTGCTAGATGTAGCGAACTAGCGGTTGTGGCAGCCTTCTTAACGCTTCCACTAAAAGCTGCTTTTAAATGTTTTATGAATAACTTTTAATGATTTTCTTTTAGTTAAAATTACTTTTAGGGACATTTTTAAATTATTTTATAAATACCGGCCACGATCCGTATCATCACTCTTCAATACTACCCACCCCTCTTACTCATTTCCCGCTCTCTCTCTCTCTCTCTCTCTCTCTCTCTCGTTTTCATTTGCCTCCTTGTATGTCATTAACTTTGTTATCTTTCCATTTATATTTATTATATTAATTATTTCTTCTTGTATCTCTAGTTTCTCACCTGCCAATTTCACACATCACAATCTCGCCTTGATATGCAGTATATATATAGTCATTATCCTCATTGTTATTTTTCATTATTCTATAACATTTATTATAATTATATTGTCATCACCCTCATTTTAATTTTCATTATTAAACAACATTCTCCCATTTGCTATTTTATTCCTCCTGTTTTTTTCCGCTCAGTCTGGGTATAAAAATACTTCTTCCTTCCCCGCTTTTCGTAAACAAGATGAATTATTTTGCACGTCCGCCATCATCGTAAAACCTAACACATCCACACCACTTTGGCCATTATCTTACTGCTTGATTAACGTATTATCTTCATTTAGCGCGCCATACTTTTCTTACTTCCTCCTTCTCTTTAGATTTTCACTTCAAGTTGTCTGTTTCTTTTCTATTCTTTTTATGTTTTCAGTTTGTTTTTTTGTGTTTGTTTTTTTTGCTCGCTAAGCCTTTATCAAGCTCCTCCTCCTCTTCATCGTCGTTATCGTCATCGTCATCGTCATCGTTATCATTATCTTTATATAATCATCATCATTATCATTAATCATCATCATTATCACCATCGTCATCAAAATGTTGACCTTTAGTGTCCGAGTAATATTTCAATTTTATTATTTATCTATTTCCTATTCTTTACCCTACTCCTCCTCCTCCTCCTCCTCCTCCTTCTTCTTTGCTATCCTTTTCTCTACCTCGTAGTCAGTAGATTAGTAGTTTTAGATATCCAAACTGCCCCGTAAGGACCAATAGGTCTGTTGCAGTTTGTTCTCCTTTGTATTCCTTTGTATTCCTCATCATCATCATTGTTTTTTCTATATAAGCTGGAGGGAGTGGTGGGTGGGGAGGAGCCTTCTTCTTTGCTATCCTTTTCTCTACCTCGCAGTCAGTAGATTAGTAGTTTAGATATCCAAACAGCCCCATAAGGACCAATAGGTCCGTTGTAGTGTGTACTCCTTTGTATTCCTTGTCCACTTCTTTGTGATTTGAGGGGAGGTAATATTTTATGGATCCCCTTCTCCCTCATGCATAGCCCCACTAGTTTTGAGATTTTAAGACATTTGCCCCATTAGATTAGCGATTTTAAGATCTTTCCTGCCATTTAGGTGTCAATTTTTGTCCTAGAGAGCGAATACGAGCCTGCAATTTAGGAGGAACCGACCTTCAGCCGGGACACTTTTCTAACGAAAAATGCACAAAATGATCACAGAGAGGGGGCTTGGTTTCTTGTTCTCTCTTTATTTATTTCTAAGCTTGATGTACGTCTCGGGAAAAAAATGTCAAAACTAATAGATTAATAAATGGCTAAGCAAATATATATATTACTTGCCCAACCTTCATTACTCTCGTATTTCCGTTTGTCCTCCTCCCCATCCCGTTCCTGAATGTGTGTCTCATAATATATATAGTCATTGTCCCCCCCCCCCCCCCTTCTCCATCTATGTATCCTCGTATTTCACGTGTCTCATAATATATATAGTCATTGTTCACCCCCTTCTACATCTATGTCTCCTCATATTTCACTTTCCTCTCTATTTATTTCTGTTTAATATGATTCTTTTCTCTCTTCCTAAGTCGTCGTCTCTTCCTACTTGGTTCATGTTCTATTTCTTCCTGGTTTGTTATCATGCATTTCTATCTTTCTGTCTCTCTCCTCTTAAGTCTTCGTCTCTCCCTACTTGGTTCATGTTCTATTTCTTCCTGGTTTGTTATCATGCATTTCTATCTTTCTGTCTCTCTCCTCTTAAGTCTTCGTCTCTCCCTACTTGGTTCATGTTCTATTTCTTCCTGGTTATAACAATGTATTTCTGTCTTTCCGTGTCTCTCCTCCTAAGTCTTCCTCCTTCTCCTCCTCCTCTTCCATCTCCGTCATCTCACCTTCCATTTTACCCTCCATTTCTCAACATCAGCGCCTCCCCCCTCCCCCCTCCTTCACTCACCCCTTCCACTATACAGAATATAAACACCATATGAAAAGGAACACTTTATTGACGACGTTTCACAAAAAGTGTATTGGTCTGATGAAGCTACAGGATATGCGAAACGTTGTATATGAAGTGCTCCTCCTCATATGGTGTTTATATTCATTATCTATGAAGTGCTCCTCCTCATATGGTGTTTATATTCATTATCTATGAAGTGCTCCTCCTCATATGGTGTTTATATTCATTATCTATGAAGTGCTCCTCCTCATATGGTGTTTATATTCATTATCTATGAAGTGCTCCTCCTCATATGGTGTTTATATTCATTATCTATGAAGTGCTCCTCCTCATATGGTGTTTATATTCATTATCTATGAAGTGCTCCTCCTCATATGGTGTTTATATTCATTATCTATGAAGTGCTCCTCCTCATATGGTGTTTATATTCATTATCTATGAAGTGCTCCTCCTCATATGGTGTTTATATTCATTATCTATGAAGTGCTCCTCCTCATATGGTGTTTATATTCATTATCTATGAAGTGCTCCTCCTCATATGGTGTTTATATTCATTATCTATGAAGTGCTCCTCCTCATATGGTGTTTATATTCATTATCTATGAAGTGCTCCTCCTCATATGGTGTTTATATTCATTATCTATGAAGTGCTCCTCCTCATATGGTGTTTATATTCATTATCTATGAAGTGCTCCTCCTCATATGGTGTTTATATTCATTATCTATGAAGTGCTCCTCCTCATATAGTGTTTATATTCATTATCTATGAAGTGCTCCTCCTCATATGGTGTTTATATTCATTATCTATGAAGTGCTCCTCCTCATATGGTGTTTATATTCATTATCTATGAAGTGCTCCTCCTCATATGGTGTTTATATTCATTATCTATGAAGTGCTCCTCCTCATATGGTGTTTATATTCATTATCTATGAAGTGCTCCTCCTCATATGGTGTTTATATTCATTATCTATGAAGTGCTCCTCCTCATATGGTGTTTATATTCATTATCTATGAAGTGCTCCTCCTCATATGGTGTTTATATTCATTATCTATGAAGTGCTCCTCCTCATATGGTGTTTATATTCATTATCTATGAAGTGCTCCTCCTCATATGGTGTTTATATTCATTATCTATGAAGTGCTCCTCCTCATATGGTGTTTATATTCATTATCTATGAAGTGCTCCTCCTCATATGGTGTTTATATTCATTGTCTATGAAGTGCTCCTCCTCATATGGTGTTTATATTCATTCGATCTACTTTTCTCAGTATATGTTTATCCCCCTCCACTACAGCCGGTGTATTTCCAGCTGGCGGTAAATTGTCATGTCCCATCTTAATTACTCAGCTATTACGATTATCTTTTAGCGAATTAGGCTGGTTATGATGAAAGCTTGGTATCATTCTGAGGCAGAGACATAGTAGGTTCATATTTGTTTCATTCTGAGGCAGAGACATAGTAGGTTCATATTTGTTTCATTCTGAGGCAGAGACATAGTAGGTTCATATGTGTTTCATTCTGAGGCAGAGACATAGTAGGTTCATATGTGTTTCATTCTAAGGCAGAGACATAGTAGGTTCATATTTGTTTCATTCTGAGGCAGAGACATAGTAGGTTCATATGTGTTTCATTCTGAGGCAGAGACATAGTAGGTTCATATGTGTTTCATTCTGAGGCAGAGACATAGTAGGTTCATATTTGTTTCATTCTGAGGCAGAGACATAGTAGGTTCATATGTGTTTCATTCTGAGGCAGAGACATAGTAGGTTCATATTTGTTTCATTCTGAGGCAGAGACATAGTAGGTTCATATGTGTTTCATTCTGAGGCAGAGACATAGTAGGTTCATATTTGTTTCATTCTGAGGCAGAGACATAGTAGGTTCATATGAGTTTCATTCTGAGGCAGAGACATAGTAGGTTCATATTTGTTTCATTCTGAGGCAGAGACATAGTAGGTTCATATTTGTTTCATTCTAAGGCAGAGACATAGTAGGTTCATATGTGTTTCATTCTGAGGCAGAGACATAGTAGGTTCATATGTGTTTCATTCTGAGGCAGAGACATAGTAGGTTCATATGTGTTTCATTCTGAGGCAGAGACATAGTAGGTTCATATGTGTTTCATTCTGAGGCAGAGACATAGTTGGTTCATATGTGTTTCATTCTGAGGCAGAGACATAGTAGGTTCATATGTGTTTCATTCTGAGGCAGAGACATAGTAGGTTCATATGTGTTTCATTCTGAGGCAGAGACATAGTAGGTTCATATGTGTTTCATTCTGAGGCAGAGACATAGTAGGTTCATATGTGTTTCATTCTGAGGCAGAGACATAGTAGGTTCATATGTGTTTCATTCTGAGGCAGAGACATAGTAGGTTCATATGTGTTTCATTCTGAGGCAGAGACATAGTAGGTTCATATGTGTTTCATTCTGAGGCAGAGACATAGTAGGTTCATATGTGTTTCATTCTGAGGCAGAGACATAGTAGGTTCATATGTGTTTCATTCTGAGGCAGAGACATAGTAGGTTCATATGTGTTTCATTCTGAGGCAGAGACATACTAGGTTCATATGTGTTTCATTCTGAGGCAGAGACATAGTAGGTTCATATGTGTTTCATTCTGAGGCAGAGACATAGTAGGTTCATATGTGTTTCATTCTGAGGCAGAGACATAGTAGGTTCATATGTGTTTCATTCTGAGGCAGAGACATAGTAGGTTCATATGTGTTTCATTCTGAGGCAGAGACATAGTAGGTTCATATGTGTTTCATTCTGAGGCAGAGACATAGTAGGTTCATATGCGTTTCATTCTGAGGCAGAGACATAGTAGGTTCATATGTGTTTCATTCTGAGGCAGAGACATAGTAGGTTCATATGTGTTTCATTCTGAGGCAGAGACATAGTAGGTTCATATGTGTTTCATTCTGAGGCAGAGACATAGTAGGTTCATATTTGTTTCATCAATTACGGATGAATCAGTTGTTAAGGGGGAGGTACTCGCTTTTTCTGGACCTCCTTCTCCCTCATGTTTAGCATATTAGTTTTGAGATTTTAAGACGTTCGTTTCGATAGTTTGGCGATTTTGAGACTTTTCACCTCATTTCTTAGTCAATATTGAGACCTTTCGTGCCATTTAGGTGTCGATCTTTTCTTGGCGAGCGATAGCGAGCCTGTAATTATAGAAGGAACTGGCCTTCGGTCGGGACATTTTTCTACCAAAAACATTTACAAATTTATCTTGAAATAGGGTCTAGGGGGTGATTTTTTTTTTATGTTTGATGGAGGTCTAGCGAGGAAACTAAAACAATAAATAAATAATTGAATACATAGACAAAAACCAAACACTACCATGCACTTAAAGGATCCAATATACCAGCAGCTGAAATAAACCGACTATCGTGAAAGCTACTGATAGTCAATGTAATATAATACTTCTATTTAACCCCTTGAAGATCATGACACGTTTTGACAGTTTGTGCTGGCTATCAATAGACGATTATGTACAGCTTAGGATGGATCTGTGGGAATTATAAGGGTAAAGACTATCTCAACTGACCCTCTGACATCCATATACCCTTCCTAATCTGACTAAAATCGTCTAATGATAGCCAGAAAACAAAGGGTTGATCTCTTTCCTCTTCTCCACCTTAGTCTGTTCATCTAAATCTTGTCTCCTCCTCCATGGCCTTCCTTTAACAGATTAACCTTTAGTGTTAGTGGTGTTCTGTAAGGCGAAGTTTATGTTTTGTCTGGACCCCCTTGTCTCCCTTGTTTAAGGGAGCGTCTTGTTTGAGACGTTCGCCTAATTTCTTTGTCACTATTAAGACCTTTCGTGCCACTTACGTGTCGATGATTTTTCTGGCGAGCGAAAGCGAGCCTGTAACTTAACCCTTCCACGCACATATGACGCATATGTTGTCAGATTAGCAATAAAAAATAGAGTTCTCCCACTCTTATAATTACCTCTCCAAAATTAGTTTTCTGCCCACAGGTAACTCAAAGACAACTGCAGAGGTTGAAGTAACTAAACTAAAGGTTTATAAATACCCCTGATGGTAACAAAGGCTTTAAAGTATCCCTAATAGGCTCAAAATCGCGTCATATGTCGGAGAGGGTTAAAAGGAACACATTTATCCTGAAAGGTGGTCTTGTGTGTGTGTGTGTGTGTGTGTGTGTGTGTGCTTGTTTTCCATCTTCCCGTCTTCTTCTCCTCGTATTAATTTTCTCCCCTTCTTCCTCTTATTCTGTTATTATTGTTATTCTTGTGGAAAATATTGTCCACAGCCAATAAAGTTCGACTCGAAGTTCATGTAGACATGAAACAGTTTTGTTTAGAATATTTGGGTGGGAATCTTTGGCTTGTAGATACGATAGTTTATTATTTTGTAAATATTGGATAATAACTACAGTATATCATATATAGTTAATAAGCATATTAGATTTAGTATAATATATAACTATACATAAGATAATTAGTACTAAAATAAGCATTTAAAGAATATACATTCGCGGGAACTACTTTATTAATCTCGCCACTGTTTCACGGAAAGTATTCATCCGCGACTTTTGAAATCATATTGGAACTGCTTATAGGACGGCAGTCTTGGTTAAACGTCCGTACAGTGCTGACATAATCCCGTCAAATAACTTAGAATATCTTGGTGAATGTTTACTGACATTCATATAAAGATTATCGGGAAACCATAAGAATTACTATTAATCACAATATTAACGGGGTGAAATATTGCAGATACTAGTATATCAAATGCATAACTATATTAGCCTACAAGTTTATTAATTCGACCATGGATGTTTTATGTCTATATTAACATATGATCGAGTATAATACCCCGTGGTCGCTACCTACAAAATGTTTTCTCGAATACCCTGGCCAGCAGGCAAGACAGATGTCTTATTTAGTGTTGGCGTTACGTTGAAAACTATCTAAACAAAAACTATCTAAACAAAAACTATCTAAACAAAAACTATCTAAACAAAAATCCCACGTAAGTTTTATATATATTTCACTGAATTATGATGTAATTAAATTATCATAATTGAAACATTTTAAAAGTTCATAAAACATAATTTACCGTTATTAAATACGAACTCGTTATTATTCCATGAGGCCTTGACAGCCCAGAAGGAGGTAATACATCCTTTAACTGTGAGTACAAATACATTAGCTGCCATGATAAATCATGTTTGGTGTAGGTATGTCAAGCGAAGGGCGAATTTGGGCAGTCTTGACAGATTTCCACTACTATTCTTATGTGTATGAATATTCGTCCTCTTCACCATTTCTTCTTGATGATTATTATATCACTAAGTATTCTTCCTCTCCCTCCTCCTCCTCAACCTCCTCCTCTTCAACCTCCTCCTCCTCCTTCTGTTTCTCTTCCATCTTCGTCATCTCATCTTCCATTTTCCTCTCCATTTCTCAATATCAGCATACCCCTCTCTCCCCCCTCCCCCCCCCTTCCTCCACTACCTGAAGGCTACTGATACGAAAAGGTCAGGGGTTGGCTGAGAGAGAGAGAGAGAGAGAGAGAGAGAGAGAGAGAGAGATGCGCACTGTCAAAGAGAGAGCGTTCCAAAGGTTATTCTAATATTGTATATCTAGGTGCATGCAACTCGGCAACATAAACTAATTAAAGATAGATAGATGGTTGTATATATATATATGGGGTACTCGAGGCAGCAAAAGGCAGTAGTAGGGTAACTTCTTGTTTATCGCAACGTTTCGCCATTACAATTGGCATCATTAGGCTATACAAAGAGAGCATAACATCAATACAGCACAGGTAAAATGTATACATTATTTAATTAATACAGCACAGGTAAAATGTATACATTATTTAATTAATACAGCACAGGTAAAATGTATACATTATTTAATTAATACAGCACAGGTAAAATGTATACATTATTTAATTAATACAGCACAGGTAAAATGTATACATTATTTAATTAATACAGCACAGGTAAAATGTATACATTATTTAATTAATACAGCACAGGTAAAATGTATACATTATTTAATTAATCATATTATAAAAAAAATTTGCTTAAAAAGCTAATCCTAACAGTAGCAGTGCTTGAAACGATAAATAGTATTAAATGATGCGTACAAACCTACTTGTGAGTCCCTCAAGGTGTTGTGTAAGACGGACTGAATAGTGTAGTGTGAGAAGCGATGTTATTTTCTCGAGAATGAATCATGTGTTTCGGTCAGGGGTTCATTTAATATTATTTCATTAAAAAGAGGTGGTTTGATTGTTCAATTTAGGAGATAATTTTTTTATACAAAGATACCCTAGCATTTTAGTGTCTGGAGGGAACTTTGCGGTCGTTATTATTTTTAAATTATTGATAAAAAAGAGGTGATCTAATTTGAGTGAACGTGAACGCATAGCAGAATGAACATAGGTCGGCCAGCGCGAAGAGACACGTCCTGATGTTCTGCGAACCTAAGAATATTATTTTTATTAATCTCACCACCACACCCCCAATGCGAACCTAAGAGTGAGATTTCGTACAGTTCCACCCATGTATAGAGCTTTACAGCACGAACAAGTTCATTAACAAAAATATTGTAGATATAAGAGTCACAGATAGGGTGACCTGGATGTGTGTGAGTTTGTGTTTTTTATCTGTGTTTATTTTTTGTTTTATGTTGTTTTCCCTGTTCTTGCTCTGTCTTGAGTCGGCTACCCCCAAAATGGGGATTGGGCCTGAGCATATAGATAGATAGATAGATAGATAAGAGTCACAGATAGGGGGTCTGTGTATTTAAATTGTGAGCCTACTGTAAACGTATTTGTAAACGCAAACACAAATTTGGAGTTACCCTCTTAGGTCACACAGATCCTTCCGAAGCTGTAAATAATCGTCTAATGATAGCTAGAATAAACTGTGTTAGAGCTTGATATAGACCTACGGAGCAAACTTAACTACCACCCACCCCTCCCCAAACAAACACACACACACACACACACCATAATTCCGTATACATTTGGGAACTGTTTTACACACGGTGGTTCACGAAGTCTAGCTGCAACTATACCCACTTCCTTCATGTGTACACTTGCATTATCTTCTATTCAAACTGTTCTTCCTAGTTTAGCAGCGACCCGTGTGATAGATAGTTACCATGGAAATGTGTGGGAGCGAATGACCTCACTGAGTTCCGGGAATACTATAAAGGGATGGAGATAGTTAGAGGAAGTGGTGGTCCAGAAATGGAATATATGTTTGTACACAGATGAAAGAGGGACCCGTTAGGAGGGATTTACACCACCTCTCAGTCCCGCAACTCGGATCTGCCACTTTATGAAATACGTTTGGTTAACCCCTTCTTTACCGACTGGGTCTTTTTAACTTAATTGTGGCTACTATTAGACGATTTTATTAAGTTTCAAATGGGCCTCTAGCAGTTAAAAGGCTTCGAACAATCTCACTCAACCTTTACTAACACCACACATCCTCCTTAATTTAAACTGCACAGAATCGTCTAAATATATCTAGAATAATATGAAAAAGACGTCGCCGATACAGAAGGGGTTAAGGATATAGTGGCCGTTTTGGGGGCTATTAATTAATTTATTAGTTTATTTTTATTTGTTAGTTTCCTCGCTAGACCCCCCATCAAGCATAACAAAAACCTAGGATAAATCTACAGTTATACTACCCTATTTTGTCGCTATTCTGTTAGTACTAATGGGTTAATATTATTAGTAGCAGGAAATGTATATTTGACTTGAAATAGATACATTGAAGTATTACAAACCTTCGCAAACCCATAAACAGGGAACGTGAGCTGGGTTTAGACCGTCGCGCACCCATAAACAGGGAACGTGAGCTGGGTTTAGACCATCTCGGAAACAGGTTAGTTTTCGGTTAGGTTAGGTTAAGTTAGGGTAAATCTACAGTTATACTACCCCTCTCCCACTACCCCCCCACCACCTCCCCCCTTCAAAACACGCTTTTTAGCATGTTTTTGGATGGTTCAGCAGACGCGGAAACTGGAAAAAAAAGTATTTTGATACAAATTTATTACCAACCAGATAAGAGTTTTTCAGGTAATTTGTTGTTGTTTTTCTTTTTTCTTTGATATACAGTGTTGTTTAATACCGAAGACCGTCGCATTTTAGTATTGTCAACATTAGCCTAACCTAACCTAACATAACCTAACCTAACCGAAAACTAACCTGTCTCGCTGATGGTCTAAACCCAGCTCACGTTCCCTGTTTATGAGTTCGCGACGCTCTAAACCCAGCTCACGTTCCCTGTTTATGGGTTCGCGAAGGTTTGTAATGCTTCAATGCATCTATTTCAAGTCAAATATACATTTCCGCGCATCATCATAATCATCATACTAAGTCTACTACTAATAATATTAACCCATTAGTACCAACAGAATAGCGACAAAATAGGGGTAGTATAACTGTAGATTTATCTAAGTGAGGTTAGGTTAGGCTAATGTTAAAAATACTAAAATGTCGGTCCTCGGTATTAAACAACACTGTATATCAACAACACTGTATATCAACAACACTGTATATCAACAACACTGTATATCAACAACACTGTATATCAACAACACTGTATATCAACAACACTGTATATCAACAACACTGTATATCAACAACACTGTATATCAACAACACTGTATATCAACAACACTGTATATCAACAACACTGTATATCAACAACACTGTATATCAACAACACTGTATATCAACAACACTGTATATCAACAACACTGTATATCAACAACACTGTATATCAACAACACTGTATATCAACAACACTGTATATCAACAACACTGTATATCAACAACACTGTATATCAACAACACTGTATATCAACAACACTGTATATCAAATACAAAATAAAAAACAACAACAAATTACCTGAAAAACTCTTATCTGGTTGGTGATAAATTTTTATCAAAATAAGTTTTTTTCCAGTTTCCGCGTCCGCTGAACCATCCAAAAACACGCTAAAAGGCGTGTTTTGAAGGGGGGAGGTGGTGGGGGTAGTGGGTGAGGGGTAGTATAACTGTAGATTTACCAATCATCAAACTAATGGAGCGAACGTTTTAAAATCTGAAAGCTATTGGGGCTAAACATGAGGTTGAAGGGGGTCCAGAAAATAAGCAAACCTCCCCTTAAGTATTGGAAGATGGCTTGACGAGCAAAGTGACGTGTGAATAACGTGATGGGGATGAAGCTAGTTAGAGGATGCGGTAGTCCAGGAAGAGAAGATTGGAATACTAATCAGGGAGACAGGAAATCAATTTTGGCTAGTTCCAGGAATATTGAAATTGACATGATGCTATTAATTGAAGTTGATGATTCGAAGCATACGATTATATTAATATTATAAACTGTTGAAGATGACGATACGGCAATAGATACGAACGGAATATAAGAGTTATAGGCCCCATTGATAAACCATACGCTTTGTAAATCATTCTTGCTAACGAAATGCAATTGTATTCAACATATAATGGAGCTTCAGAAATTAATGGCTTAAACATCACAAGAATTAGACATTAAATTTATAGACATGTAAGTTGAGCTCAATTAAATCGCTTACAGGTGAACTACAGGGATGAACGAAAAAACGAAGGCGGGTGCCTAACCTCGAAAGGGTTGAAATAGGGGAGCTATCCCCCCGCCAAAGGCGGCTTTCTAGGGCCTTTCCTAGCTGATGCTGAGAGGATTGGGTTCTAGTCATGTGGTGATGGGCTGGTCTATCAGAGTGAGAACTGAGCGATCTCTGCCATACCCACAGCTTACTCTGACTGTTCCTTTTACTTATATATTTTCTAGATCTCAAGTGACGGCGTCTCTTCCGTGGATTGACCTCCCAATATACCAAGATTGGAAGCCAAAGCGTCACATTTCTCCTTTGCCCCTCAACTTTCTCTTCATAATTGCTGAGGGGCACAGGGCCCTGGGTGGGGCTTTGGTTTCCCGGGCGTTTCCGCACTCTCCTCAGCTTCCCGTCATGGAGTGGCTTCGGTCACCCAGGCTTTATTGTGGCCGGCAGGGAGGGTTCTCTGGGGGCGCTCAGTTATGGCCTTGGCCTTGCTCGGGGCCTTGGGGCTGTTCGGCCAGGCAGCTTGGGGAACAACAACAATAACAACAACAACGAAAAAACTAAGATTAATGCAGGGTCATAACTTGGCATGAATATATTGTAATATGTATATATATATATATATATTTTTTTTTCTTCTATATTCCAACTTACTTCCTCTCGGGCATAGGCTGAGAGCCTTAACATTCACCGCTTTACAATGAACAGTGAAGCCCGTGAGGTCTTGTTCCAGTCTAGGGAGTGAGACATGTGAAGCACGCAGAGTACAACGAGCACCTGCCATCTTGCCTTCACATGAGGCACGGTGCTCACTCCTGGCCCGAAACGACCCCATCTCTGAAGCCACCTCGTTCCCGTGCTTCACAGTCTCACCCCCTACACTCGGACTCTCACACTTACACACACACAACGCCACCTGTTGAGCAGATAACTCACCAGGCATTGCACCCCTATAGCATATTTTGAATATGGGAATATTCATACAGTGCTATTTAATCAGGGAACAATGAGGGTATTTTATTGACGTTTCGGTGGGCTTGTGGTAATGCACAAATTCCATCCCAATAATATCTTCCCATTGATACATCGGGATTTGAACCCGGGACCTTTGGATTACCAGGCCAGTGGCAAGACCACTCCACCCTCCCCTAGGGATATGGGCAATATCGATATAATTCCATTAAACTCCAGAACAAAATACTAATATATATAGTCGTTGGTGACGAATTGGCATTTTCAGCCAGCTGGAGTGACTCCATTGTGCAGAGAAACCGTTTGTAAACAAGATATGCGGTCCTGAACAGTAAGGTCTGTTTTTTGTAATTAATACCTTTCAATTCAATACTCGAGCTCTGCAAACGATCGAACAACGTCCTGAAGATGTGGTGCACATCAAGAAATAATCCCATCTCGCCAACAATAAACATATAGCCAGTGTTTGTGAGTGTTTTAGCCTGGTCCAAAGTTGAGGCAGGTCGGTTCTAAGGCCTATTTCGTAATGATAATATCGTTTTCTGTTCAATTTATATATCGCGGTCCCTTGACCAGACAATGGTGAAGACATATGTTGAGCTGTAAACATGCATACAAATTATTAGTTTCTCACATAAATAAAACACACAGATTCACCCATTTCCCATGTCAAGAGTTCCCGCCATTGCACAAAATTACATCATGGTAAACACGCCAGTTCGCGCCACATAAAATAGCTTATATAAGCTATATTTCTATGTTGTTAAAACAAATTGATGAAAGTTCTTCAGTATCATGTACTTAAAACCAAGCAGATCCCAATGGACATTGTACTTTGAATAGGTTTCATCCCTGGAATTCACCTTTAAAAATATATACAGACCAATATAATATAAAGTCTAATCTGTCTGAATAAATATATACAGACCAATATAATATAAAGTCTAATATGTCTGAATAAAAGTTAGTATGGGCAAAAACTATTAATATGTAGGTTGATGGATAATATGGAAAGATTTTATATTTCTGATTAAGAGAGAGAGAGAGAGAGAGAGAGAGAGAGAGAGGGGGCGGGAAGAGAGAGAGGGGGAGGGGGAAGAGAGAGAGAGAGGTGGGAGGGGGGGAAAGAGAGAGGGGGTTATGGGGGGGAAGTTCGTATAGCGCAAGGTCTATGAAGAGACAATGATTGATTTGTAGGGTGTGTGGGTGTGGGTGGGAGTAAGCTAGGAGAGAGAGAGAGAGAGAGAGAGAGAGAGAGAGAGAGAGAGAGAGAGAGAGGTAAGATTCCAAACTGAAGAAATGTAGATGGTGGATACTTTACTAATTTTAACCATTATATTTTAAGGAGGGAGGGTTGGTTTTTCTGCCACCCTTCTCCCTCATGTTTAAACCCATTAGTTTTGAGATTTTAAGACGTTCGCCCAATTAGTTTGGCGATTTTATGACCTTTCGACCCATTTCTTTGTCAATCTTACCACCTTTCATACAATTTAGGTGTCGATTTTTGTCCTAGCAAGCAATAGCGAGCCTGTAAATTACAGTAGTTGTAACCTGCCTTCGGCTGGGATATTTTTCTATCGAATTTTTTTTTTTTTTTTTTTTTTTTTTTTTTTGATGGAGGTCTAGGGAGGAAACTAAAGATAATAATATAAATATATATATATATATATATATATATATATATATATATATATATATTATATATAAGCAAATAAATACTCCCATTCTCTCATAAAAGTGACAGGAATATGGAGACAGACAATACAAAGCGTAGGTAATTATGGAAGCCTAAATTATTGAGCCTACTCTACGACGGGCCGGTAGGTACACTCGGGTTCAGGAATTGATTGACACATTTTGGAGGGGCAATTTTGAAACAAAGACGAACTATTTTGAGAAACAACATTAGTCACACAGAAAAAACTACTGGAATTCACTAGTTACGTAGACCCCGTAAGGATGGCATAGTGGTACAATCATTGCATCCGTGTGGATGTCTGTCTGTCTTTTTTTGTTCTCTATGAGAGTGAGGGAGACAAAAGGCAGAACTGCTTGTAGCGAGTGTCTCCCCCATAGGTGAAAGAGTGCACTTACTGTATGTGTGTGTGTGTGTGTGTGTGTCCTTTAGGGGCACACACATTCACAACACTGATGATGGTGGTGTCCATGTAGTGAGGATTACAGTAGTTAACTTGATAGTGATAGTAATAGTGATGATAATTGTGGTATTAATGACGTAGCCTCCCATAGGGGTGGCGTAGTATTGTAATCACCCAGTCTGTCTCTGTGTGATCACAGCGTGTCACACTAATACACACACATTCTCTCACACTAATACATACTCACTCACTATCACACACACACACACTCTCTCTCTCTCTCTCTCTCTCTCTCTCTCTCTCTCTCTCTCTCTCTCTCATATATATACATGCACACAGTCACTATGATCCCTTGAGTGTGGGGGTCGTTGGGGTGACACTATGAATATATAAAGCTTGGGTGTAAATCCCAGAAAAAATATTGAATACAATCAATGTGTGTGTGTGTGTGTGTGTGTGTGTAAAAGAGAGTGTGCGTGTGTTTGTGTGAGGGTGTGTGTTTGTATGTGTGTGTGTTAGTGTGTGTGTGTGTGTGTGTGTGTGTGTGTGTGTGTGTGTGTGTGTGTGTGTGTGTGTGTTGAATATACTATAGACGGATTTCTTTGTGTGAACTTTCAGATATATGGGAGTATTGACCGATAAAAGGTATAGAATATTCTCCCTCAAAGGTATCCAGGCGGCAAAGATATCGATAGGGAACGTGTGTGTGTGTGTGTGTGTATTAGCGTGAGTATGTGCTTGAATTATTATCATATATTAATTTTGAAGCAACCAGGGAGTAGTAATGACTAAAACCAGATGTTGAAGGTATATAACTAAATTATAGATACTGGGACCAATCCAGATCATAAATATCCTTCCACTATACCTTACAGTCATGATCATATAAGAAACACGCTATTGAAACATAATATCCTTCCACTATACCTTACAGTCATGATCATATAAGAAACACGCTATTGAAACATAATATCCTTCCACTATACCTTACAGTCATGATCATATAAGAAACACGCTATTGAAACATAATATCCTTCCACTATACCTTACAGTCATGATCATATAAGAAACACGCTATTGAAACATAATATCCTTCCACTATACCTTACAGTCATGATCATATAAGAAACACGCTATTGAAACATAATATCCTTCCACTATACCTTACAGTCATGATCATATAAGAAACACGCTATTGAAACATAATATCCTTCCACTATACCTTACAGTCATGATCATATAAGAAACACGCTATTGAAACATAATATCCTTCCACTATACCTTACAGTCATGATCATATAAGAAACACGCTATTGAAACATAATATCCTTCCACTATACCTTACAGTCATGATCATATAAGAAACACGCTATTGAAACATGATATCCTTCCACTATACCTTACAGTCATGATCATATAAGAAACACGCTATTGAAACATAATATCCTTCCACTATACCTTACAGTCATGATCATATAAGAAACACGCTATTGAAACATAATATCCTTCCACTATACCTTACAGTCATGATCATATAAGAAACACGCTATTGAAACATAATATCCTTCCACTATACCTTACAGTCATGATCATATAAGAAACACGCTATTGAAACATAATATCCTTCCACTATACCTTACAGTCATGATCATATAAGAAACACGCTATTGAAACATAATATCCTTCCACTATACCTTACAGTCATGATCATATAAGAAACACGCTATTGAAACATAATATCCTTCCACTATACCTTACAGTCATGATTATAAGAAACACGCTATTGAAACATAATATCCTTCCACTATACCTTACAGTCATGATCATATTAAGAAACACGCTATTGAAACATAATATCCTTCCACTATACCTTACAGTCATGATCATATAAGAAACACGCTATTGAAACATAATATCCTTCCACTATACCTTACAGTCATGATCTATAAGAAACACGCTATTGAAACATAATATCCTTCCACTATACCTTACAGTCATGATCATATAAGAAACACGCTATTGAAACATAATATCCTTCCACTATACCTTACAGTCATGATCATATAAGAAACACGCTATTGAACTTTCAAATTTCCACAAATTTGTATTAGTCCATAAGAAACCAATAACAGTATACAATAATTATACTACGTGCATAGAGTAGCATGGGGTTAATCCATTGTTTTTTCAGTCTAGTTATCAATACTAAAAAAGCGCCGAAATATCACCAGAATATAATTGACAAACTTAAATTGTAAACAATAACACCTTTATACTATGCATTACTCAGGAATTGAGTTACCCGTTCTACTCGAGTCCTTATGTTAGTGAATGATGAACCTATAAAATACTATTGTAATAAAAGTGGTCATAATGTAAAAATTGTAATAATGAGGACGCTGAGGGAGACGGAGGGAGATGAACCGGAGATGATGATGGCCTGGTGCTGGGAGAGAGAGAGAGAGAGAGAGAGAGAGAGAGAGAGAGAGAGAGAGATTGAGATAGAGAGAGTCTGTGACTGAGAGAGAGAGAGAGATAGTTACATAGAATTACATAAATACACAGACTACACAGACCTTGCGGTCCCTTCTAGGTAGTCCGGACTTGATGCTAAAATAAAATTTGCTACAAAGTGGAAGGCAAGGATAGCAAAGCAGAAGGCTCTCTCCCCACCCACATCACCCTCCGACCGTTGGTCGGCATGAAATTAAGTTGGGGAAAAAAGTCCCCCAGCAGAATGAGAACAACTTCAACTGGGAAATTTATAGGAAAGAACGAAGTTGAGAAATATTATATATACTACTGATTCTTAACCTAATATTATTATTTATATATATATTTTTTAACCTATATTATTCCCACATCCTCAAAATGAATGTCTACACTTCTTTTGAATGTGTCAATTGTCTTACATTGTACCATTTTCTCAGGCAATTTGTTCTACTCGATGACCACACTGTAGGTGAAGAAGTGCTTTGTGACATCGAGATTCACCGTTCTGGTTTTTAATTTCATTCCATTTCCCCGAGTTAATGAACTATTATATATTTTGAAAAGTGAATCTACATCACTTTTGTCAAATCCCTTTAGCATCTTGAAACACTTGATTAATTGACCTCGCAATCTTCATTTCTTAATCGAAAATATTATGCTAGGTTGTAATCCAACTCGCTTATATATTCGTCCTATAAAGCTTCTTGTTTAGAATGCTTAGAACCAAATCCTGCCCGACAGGAACACAACTAGCACTTAATAATGGTCTTTCTGGGTTACTCAATCACACTATAAACACTATAAACACACGGGATAATTACACTAGTGTATTATTATAGACATAGAGGTACATATCATAATCACATGAATCTCAACTACAGAGTATGAGTCCAATGTGTAAACAAGGTGATTGGGAAAGAGTTAACTAAATTTTACTCCTTCATGAATTATTAAGACACTTACAAAGCATCAAACATGAAATATACAATTATAGGAAATACACACATATGATATGATGACAATACATATACGGGTCAAGTGTATAACGAGAGGAATGATAGTTATTAAATGTGGGTAGCTGAGATCATCTACTCGGCCACGCACAGTAAGTGAGGCTCGAAATACAAATAGGCTGCCTGGCTGGGTCGTTGATCAAAGGTGCCGCGGAGTGCGGTTAAGGTCAAACGGACTGCGGTCAAGCTAAATACATACTTGATTTAGTGCAATGTTAATTCGACCACACAGGATATGAATTTCACTTTCCTCTTGTTGGAAAGGGAATTAAATTTACAATTTACTCATGTAAGAATAACTGTGAATAATATCTCGCACGACATATGATAAATAACTTCAATCGTAAATGAGCTAAAATCACACTCGAGAAGGAATTCAGAATCACCAAATATATAGTGAAACGATTATAGTAGAATAATAGCTATAGAAGCAGTGAGTTTGAATAAATTAACAAACCACGGTAAACAAATCAGACACAGAACAAAGTAGTGACGGATGAATAGCCGGAACGAGGGCTGGTGAATTATAAAATAAGATACAGATGCAGAACAAAGTAGCAATGTAGAATAACCCAAAAACAGGTTGATAAAGTATATAATACAATTAAGACACAAAACTAAGTAGTGTTTGATAATTAGCCAACATAGAGGCTGATGACTATAGGAACGTACAATCGGAATTCCTAGCTTCGGTGGTGAAATAATATCATTAACCGAATATCGTAATTGAGCGAATTATTCACAAGAATTAATAGAGGAAAATAAATCCTTGAATAAAGATTAATTCAACTCGACGGAATGGGTTTTTACATTGAAAGAGGGCGAACTAATACACTAAGTGATCTCTTAGATAAAATGGACGTAGCACTGTCCTGAGTTTGAGATTAAGTTTAAGGAAGGAAAATTGCTCTCGTTACACACTCCACTTCGAACTTGGACACTCAATCAATAATAACACAACTGAACAAAATATGTGAGCGTTCACTAAGTATTACATACAGTATTGGTTCTTTAACACAAGTGAAAAATACAGGTAATGATATAAGTTGACATCAATTGGTTAGATCACAATTAATACATAAATAAATCAACTGCACAGATAGAAGTTAGGTTCTCATAGTGCGCGAACAAGTTGGGCAAGGAGAGTCCAGAGATGGCCTCTAAAACAAAGTTAAATTGAACACTCGCATATATTATATTGCTTTCACAATAATCCCCAAAACATAGTAACACAGAAACACTTAGGGTATGTTAGTGAAGAGAAGTGATATCCAAGAGAGGGGATCTGGTCGTCGTAAGATTCGTATTTCCTCCTTCGTCTGGACACCAATGGGAACTGCCTCTCACACACAACTGGAGTCAGTATCTTCTAGTTCCTCTAACACACTGCATGGTCGCCACACTTGATGAACTTCTTATAGGGAGAATGGCTAGCCCTATTCAGAAGTTTCTCCTAAACCGTACTACACCCACTAAAAGCTAATGCTAGTGGAAGGTATTTCCTGGTGTTTCTGCCTACCGATCATAATTTCAGTCAGGGTATATTTGGATTATAATTTGAACCTAATTTACTCCATCTCGGAATAGTACGGACATGGTGTTTTCGATCTTTTAATTACTGTGCAGCTAATAATGGCCTTAAAAATACAATGGACATTGGAATAAATGGGTATGGTTATGCTTTATTTCTTAAGATTATACTTCTATTTTAGAAAGCCTGCATGGTTGCAGGATAAATGTTTTGCAGGTATTCATCTTTCTCCTGCTTTTCAACATTACATGCCAGGCTTCCGTTATTCTTTATTTGTCACTTGTTGTGGTTACAGGTAATTTTCTTTACTGTAGAGATGCTTCTTTTGGTTCCATCTGTGCAAATATGACCTTGGGGTTTGATAAGGAATTAGCATAAATTCTTCCTCATCATAATTCATATCTGATTCCTGGGTTTAGTATATCTCTTTCACGTATCCTGGATCCTGTGATTTGTCCAGGGGGGGTCCCTGTGATTGGCCTAGAAACAGGTTATGCTCAGTCAGTGGCCCTGCACTTCCTGAAGGTCCCGGTAGGCGGAGTTGACGTTGATGTGTTGTTTGTTGGTCCCATGGAGAACGCATATTATTGATGGGGGACTGCGTTACTATATTCTCGGTCTGGATGTGGGTCCCTTTCCTCGTTCTCTTGTTCCTCTCTCCTATTTGGGCAATCCTGACTGGTTGGTTGAGGCTCTTCCTGGTTTAGGAGTGTATCTGAGGAGGTTGCTAATGTGGCAGCTTGCAACCCCGTCATCTCAGAAAACAAATTTAATTTGTTTAGTCTTTCATGATAAGATTTACTTCTTAGTGACGGAATCAACTTTGTCGCTCTACGCTGCACCGACTCGAGTTTCTCAATGTCCTTGCTCAGATAAGGAGACCAAAATTGCACGCCATATTCAAGATGGGGCCTCACTATGCTTTTAAATAAAGGTACTATAATGTTCTCATTTTTATAAGTTAAATTTATCTTATATATCCCAATGCTCGATTGGCCTTGTTTACAGCTGCTGCACATTGATCTGAAGTCTTTAGGTTTTCAGATAATTATAAGAACCCCTAGAACCCCTATAAGAACCCCACTTGTTTTGATTGGCTGGTCTTACATCTTGTATTCATATTTTTTGTTTTATTACCTATTTGCAAGACCTGGCATTTGTCAACATTGAATGGCATCTGCCATTTCTCCGACCACTCTACTATTTTATTTAAATCAGACTGCAGTTTATTTCTGTCTTCTTCGGTTAATACTGATTTTCCTATCTATGTGTCATCAGCGAACTTTGAGATAATATTATTTAGTTCAACATCGATGTCATTTATATAGATTAGAAACAAAACTGGCCCCAGGACCAATCCCTGAGGTACTCCACTATAAACTGGCTCCCACTCAGATTCTACTCCATTTATCACAACTCTCTGCCTTCTGTTTGTCAGCCAGCTTTTTATCCATGCATGAATTATTCCTTTAATGCCTAACATTTCCAGTTTTTTCAATAATTGTCCATGAGGTACAGTCGGATACCATAGTCTCTAGCCCACTCATACAAATTCGTGGACTTCTTCACCTATTTATAGTTATGGAAGCATATCTCTGGAAACGAATTTATGAAGAACATTTTCTATAAATCAACTACAAAACTATATATACTATTTATTGAAAAAGCAAGTTATATCCAAAAATCAATCCGGTTTCTTATAATTGCATAGAGAAAAACAAAGGGGTCCACGAATTGTCCTGAGTGGGCTAGAGACTATGGTATCCGAGTGTACCTTATCGAACGCCTTTTGGAAATCTAAGTAAATTATGTTTAATGATTTTGTAGATTCGTTATAAGTAAATAGTTTATTATAAAATTCTATAAAATTTGTTAGGCATGACTTACTGGATGTAATAGTTTCCTATTTCATGCTTTGTTACATTTGTTTCTGCAGTAGTGTTATTTTCTTCCTTAGTAAAGACTGAACAAAAATATTCATTAAGCAAATTAGCAATGTTTTCATCTCCTGTTACTATCTGGTCATTATTTATTAATGGCCCTATTCCGGTTTTAATTTGTCTATTACCATTAACGTAACCGCAAAATTGCTTTGGATTTGTTTACACTTTCCTTTGCTATATAACTCCCGTAATTACGCATCTCTGTCCTAATTAATGTATTTACCTTTGTTCTACTTAGTTTGTATAGATAGCTTAAGTGTGCATTATTTATGAAATGTTTAGTTATGGGGGGGGGGGGGGTAAAGAAAGAATCTATGAATATAGAACTATATCGATGTACAAGATTTACAGCAAAGCCATAAAAAGAGAAGTGCTAGGCAAGAGGAAGAGGAGAAAGTGAATATGCAAAGAAATATAAGGACGATACACCAGGGAAGAAGATAAGAGGGGCGGGAATTGTGGTGTGGTGGTGGTGGTGGTGGTGGGGGGGGTGGTGGTGGCAAGAGGAAGAGGAGAAAGTGAATATGCAAAGAATATATAAAGACGATACACCAGGGAAGAAGATAAGAGGGGCGGGAATTGTGGTGTGGTGGTGGTGGTGGCGGGGGTGGTGGTGGTAGTGATGGTGGCAAGAGGAAGAGGAGAAAGTGAATATGCAAAGAAATATAAGGACGATACACCAGGGAAGAACATAAGAGGGGCGAGAATTGTGGTGTGGTGGTGGTGGTAGGGATGGTGATAGTGGTGGTCATGGGGATGGTGATGGTGATAGTGGTGGTGGTGGTAGGGATGGTGATACTGGTGGTGGTAGGGGTGAGGGTGTTGGTGATAGTGGTGGTGGGGATGGTGATAGTGGTGGTGGTAGGGATGGTGATAGTGGTGGTGGTAGGGGTGAGGGTGATGGTGATAGTGGTGGTGGGGATGGTGGTGGTGGTGGGAGTGTGGACAAAAGAACTTCAGGGTTACGAGGGGGAAGGGAAGTGCATGAGGAGTCTGGAGAGAGAGAGAAATGTGTGATACTGTTTGTGTTATATATTTGTATGCGAATGTTCTTGTGTATATGTATGTAAGAATGTTCTTGTGTATATGTATGTAAGAATGTTCTTGTGTATATGTATGTAAGAATGTTCTTGTGTATATGTATGTAAGAATGTTCTTGTGTATATGTATGTAAGAATGTTCTTGTGTATATGTATGTAAGAATGTTTTGTGTAAGTGATATATTGCGATGTTTATGTGTGTGAATTGTATGCATTTATGAATGCTGAATGCATAGTGTACATTAATACTTTGTATAATTATGTGGAAGTGAATATTACTCTCTCTCTCTCTCTCTCTCTCTCTCTCTCTCTCTCTCTCTCTCTCTCTCTCTCTCTCTCTCTCTCTTTGTGTGTTAGTGTGAGAGAGACCGACAGAGAGAGAGAGAGAAAGAGTGTGTGAGTGTGAGAATGAGAGAACTAGTGATTGTCTGTGTGTGTGTGTGTGTGTGTGTGTGTGTGTGTGTGTGGGGGTGTGTGAGTGTGATGGGAAGGTGGTGGTGAGTGATGCAGCCGCTAAATCAACAACCAGGAGTCTCACGTAAACACAATATACCCACCACACACACACACACACACACACACACACACACACACACAGAGAGAGAGAGAGAGCAATCTGTCTGCACAATAAAACAAAATACACATTACAAAAAAAGTATGAAGAAACTAAAAAAAAAAAAACACACACACACGGACCAAACCACTGGCCCAAACCACGCCCCAGCATACTTATAACCAGCCAAGACCAGAATGAGGCAGTCAGTGGGAAGTGTACAATGAAATTAGGATTTTATTTGTGTACAGTCGTGGTTAACCCCTTCAGGATCATCACGCCTCCCAACTCTTTATTCGGGTTAACATTAGACAATTTTTATACAGCTTAGAAAAGATCTGTGGGAATTAAAAGGGTAGGGTCTTTGTGGATCTCCTTCACATAGCTCGTCTGGACTCTCTCTCGTTCTCTCTCTCTCTCTCTCTCTCTCTCTCGCTTCATTAACCCCCTGACTTCCATATACCCTTCCCAATCTAAATACAATCGTCTAATAATAGCCAGAAGAAACTGCCAAAACGCGTCATAATCTTCAAGGCGTTAACCCATTCAGTACCGGTGACGTCCTTATTATTTTGTTCTGGCAACTATTAGACGATTTTATTCAGCTTAGGATGGACGTGTACCTCTCTCTCTATCTTTCTTCACTCCTTTTTGTTCTTTTTTTGTGTCTCTCTCTCTCTCTCTCTCTCTCTCTCTCTCTCTCTCTCTCTCTCTCTGTGGGCGTAGTAACAACAACATTATGCGGGAGTGTATGAGCGTATAGAGCGTTACGTAGGCAGACCAGGGAGGCTCCATATATTACTTCCTTTGGGCCAATCTGGGAGAAAGGAAAGTGTCGAGAGAGAGAGAGAGAGAGAGAGAGAGTGCGAGAGAAAGTGCGAGAGAGTGAGAGGTGGGGGGACGGGGGCGGGGGGGGGGGGGGGGGGAGCAAATGACATCTGAATTAATTACATAAAGACCATCTCACGTTTTTGCCACCACTATTAACATCGACTCACAGACTTCCATACCAGCTCAGGGAAACACAAACGAAAATCCCCAAAGAAGGATGAGAGGTGCATGGGAGAGTAACAAAACTAAGTAAATATATGATGCTTTAATTTTCGGCAAGAGTAGGAGTTAGGAAAACGAGACACTAATGATGAAACTATGATCTGTGAAGGACGAAAGCAAGGTTGAACGTAGGGGAGGTGGTGACGTGGGTTAAGGGGGTAGTGGATATTGTTTGGTCTATTATCAATGTATGTATTTATTTATTTATTTATATATTTATGTATGTATTCATAGTAAACTCACTAGACCTCCATCAAGCTTAATGAAACACTCCCGAGAACCCTCTTCAAGATGAATTTGTAAATTTTCCGGTAGAAAAATGTTCCGGCCGAAGGCCGATTCCTCTTAGAATTACAGGCTCGCTATCAGTCGCCAGGAATTTTTGTATACCTAAATGGCACGAAAGGTCTTTATATTGACAAAGATATGGGGCAAAAGGTATTAAAATCGCCGAACTAGTGGAACGAATGTTGTATAATATCAAAGCTAATGGGACTAAACGTGAGGGAGAAACATCAACTATCTCCCTCTTAAATAACGGAGATTAGGGTATGAAAGGTTTTGGTAATTTGATATAATGTGGAAATATTATAAGCTATTGTGATGTAGATTGTTGTACAGTGGCGCTAATAAGTCATGTCTCGGCACCAAGTATGTTTTGATCAAATATTGGTATCAGCAATATCCAAGCTTCATTTCTTCATACCGAGTGAAATATACAAACATGTTCCTACACTTACCCACCCTATTCAACATCTGACAAACATTAAAACAGTACAGAGCAAGCTAAACGTAATGACAGCTGGGACATGACTTAGTAGCGCAACCGTACACACTTATCAGTTTAACCCCTTCTGTACCGGCGACGTCTTTCCTTTGATATTCTAGCTATATATTCAGAGGATTTTGTGCAGCTTAGGAAGAATCTGTGAACGTTAAAAGGGTGAATTGAGATAGATTGAAGTCTGTTAATTGCTGGAGGCCCATATAAGCTGACTAAAATCGCCTAATAGTTGACAGACTATATTGAAAATGATGTCGCCGATATTGAATGGATTAACGGAGAATGTTGAGGTGAATGTGTGAATCGATTGAATGTACAGTAGAAGCAATACATTTTGTTGGAATTCGGGATATGATGAGGTTGATCCTGTTGTGTTCTTTTTTGTAGGACATACCGAGTAACTAAAGAGAGGGGAGTGAATTCATATTGTAAATCAGTTAGTTAAGTTAATGTGTGAGGAAAGAACGGGAGAATGTTAAGGGGGGGTGAACGTATATTTGATTATTTATGAATCTATATATTGTTTGTTTTAGTTTCCTCCCTCGACCTCCATCAAGCTTAAAATTGCACTCAAAGATCCCCCTTCAAGATAAATTTGTATATTTGTCGATAGAATAATTTCCCGGTTACCACTATATTAAAGGCTCGCTATCACTCGCCAGGATAAAATCGACACCTAAATTGTACGAAGGGTTTTATTATTGACAACAAAATGGGGTGCAAGGTCTTAAAATCACCTAACAAAAGGGCCGAACGTCTTAAAATCTGAAGACTAATGGGGCAAAACATGAGGAAGAAGGGGGGCCAGAAAAAACAACCATCTTCCCTTAAGCCAGAGCTTGAAATATGAGACAGTAATGATGAAATAAGGAATTATGACAGTAGGCAAGAAGAGAGTACGTTGACAAAAATATGAAGAAGTTTAACCCTTTAGACGATTTTATGCAGCTTGGGAAGGATCTGTGGTAGTTAAAAGGGTTGATTGAGATAGTTTGAAGCCTTTTAATTGCCAGAGATCCTTCCTAATCTGATTAGTATTAGCCAGAATAAAATGAAAAGGATGTCGACGGTACAGAAGGGGTTAAGTTAGGGTTGACGAACATATTGGTGATGACGTGATGAAGTATGATCAATTTTTGTAGGAGTATTTGATGGGATAATTCAAGAGAGAAATGCGAGGTGAATGTTCGAAGAAATATAGATTGAAACCATACGTAGGAAGAATATTTAGGCAACACTAAGAGCTTCAAACAAAAGCCAAGTTCATTATTTTTAGTTGTTATTATCGTATATGCTGTGACAAGAAGTGATCAAACAGCGCAGCCAATTGACCACTTGCGAGTTTCAGACTATAAGGAAGTTCGGCCTGTAAACATCGATATTAAACACAAATACAGTAATTATGTAGGTTTCTGATGGATAAATAGTATGTAGATTTTTTGTTTGTGTATAAATGTACAAAAACCGCATTACAGCTGGTTATTCTGCTAATTATCGATGTCTACAACTCCAACGTCCTTATAGAAAGACACTCGCAAATAGTCAAATGAATCCTATGAAGCGGTTGGCGGCGAACCCCTCTCCCAACCCAGTGAAGCCACCAGAAGCTGAGTGTGTCGGTACGCGTGCGAAGCCTGTGAAGCCCGCTTTGAGCCAGTGAGCTGCACTCTTCTCTTCTTCCCCTACGTGCCGACGAAAACATACGAAAACTGTATAACTTAGGTAAAAGGGTTCCTGCCTCTGGTCATATCGAGAGGTGGTCTGCACTGTTGATGAAAGTTGGGTATTTAGTATCGGCCAAGGCTAAGGGACTAGAGTTCTCGCAAAGAGGCTCCAGTCGTGACGTTGATATTGACTTAATGTGCGGGCTTAAGCTTTAAAAGGACCTCCAGTAATCAACAGGCTTCGAACTATCTAACTTATTCTTGTTTATTACCACGGATCCTTCTTAAACTAAACCAATAGGGTTGATAACCTATGAAGTCCTATTTGAACTACCTAAGGCCGAGGTGTTGTACAGACCGTTGGTGTGTACGGTGTGCAGCCCTCTGCGGGTCTCCAAACTAAAGGTGGGTGGTAGCTGTGGTTGGTGACGGGGGGGGGGGGGGTTACCTTCTATATTGTGGTAGTAAGATAGTGTAAGGGTGCTATATCTGTGATTGACGGGGGGGGGGGGGGGGTTACCTTCTATATTGTGGTAGTAAGATAGTGTAAGGGTGCTATCTCTGTGATTGACGGGGGGGGGGGGTTGTTACCTTCTATAATGTGGTAGTAAGATAGTGTAAGGGTGCTATATCTGTGATTGACGGGGGGGGGGGGGGGTTACCTTCTATATTGTGGTAGTAAGATAGTGTAAGGGTGCTATCTCTGTGATTGACGGGGGGGGGGGTTACCTTCTATAATGTGGTAGTAAGATAGTGTAAGGGTGCTATCTCTGTGATTGACGGGGGGGGGGGGTTACCTTCTATATTGTGGTAGTAAGATAGTGTAAGGGTGCTATCTCTGTGATTGACGGGGGGGGGGGGGTTACCTTCTATAATGTGGTAGTAAGATAGTGTAAGGGTGCTATCTCTGTGATTGACGGGGGGGGGGGGGTTACCTTCTATAATGTGGTAGTAAGATAGTGTAAGGGTGCTATCTCTGTGATTGACGGGGGGGGGGGGTTACCTTCTATATTGTGGTAGTAAGATAGTGTAAGGGTGCTATCTCTGTGATTGACGGGGGGGGGGGGTTACCTTCTATATTGTGGTAGTAAGATAGTGTAAGGGTGCTATCTCTGTGATTGACGGGGGGGGGGGATACCTTCTATAATGTGGTAGTAAGATAGTGTAAGGGTGCTATCTCTGATTGACAGGGGGGGGGGGTTACCTTCTATATTGTGGTAGTAAGATAGTGTAAGGGTGCTATCTCTGTGATTGACGGGGGGGGGGGGGGTTACCTCCTATATTGTGGTAGTAAGATAGTGTAAGGGTGCTATCTCTGTGATTGACGGGGGGGGGGGGTGATACCTTCTATATTGTGGTAGTAAGATAGTGTAAGGGTGCTATCTCTGTGATTGACGGGGGGGGGGTTACCTTCTATAATGTGGTAGTAAGATAGTGTAAGGGTGCTATCTCTGTGATTGACGGGGGGGGGTTACCTGCTATATTGTGGTAGTAAGATAGTGTAAGGGTGCTATCTCTGATTGACAGGGGGGGGGGGTTACCTTCTATATTGTGGTAGTAAGATAGTGTAAGGGTGCTATCTCTGTGATTGACGGGGGGGGGGGGGGGGGGTTACCTCCTATATTGTGGTAGTAAGATAGTGTAAGGGTGCTATCTCTGTGATTGACGGGGGGGGGGGGGGGGTTACCTCCTATATTGTGTAAGGGTGCTATCTCTGTGATTGACTGGGGGGGGGGTTACCTTCTATATTGTGGTATTAAGATAGTGTAAGGGTGCTATCTCTGTGATTGACTGGGGGGGGGGGGTTACCTCCTATATTGTGGTATTAAGATAGTGTAAGGGTGCTATCTCTGTGATTGACTGGGGGGGGGGGGTTACCTCCTATATTGTGGTAGTAAGATAGTGTAAGGGTGCTATCTCTGTGATTGACTGGGGGGGGGGGGGGGTTTACCTCCTATATTGTGGTAGTAAGATAGTGTGAGGGTGCTATCTCTGTGATTGGGTGAAGTATATTATATGTGAAGGTAAAGCTAGTGTGCTATTGTGCGTGGTGGTTTGACTAAAGGAGCTGTAGTGGGTGTAGCGAACGTATGTTGTGGTCAATAAGATTCATGGAGGCTGGGAAAATTAGGGCAAGTCGGTAATTATTACCGAAACTACCACTAATTATTTCTCAATATTTGAAGGCTAGTATAGAATAAGGATGTTGCAAAGATCATATTAAAATGTGTTTCAATCTCCTGAGATACATTTGATGTGCACTATATAAGATACTGTAAAAACAAAACAACTCTATAACTTTCCTTATTGACGGCAGTGAAACTCTTATCAAGCCCCTTACTGTTAAAATAGATGCTGATTTCAATAAGTCATGGAGGGGGGGGGGGGGGGGGGGTCAACCCATCCTGTATCCAAAGTCAAAACAAATTTTATATTTACTCTGAAAATGACTTGCATCTGAGTATTTTAAGATCGTTGGATAATGGGAGAAATCAAATTTGCCGGGGATTGTAACTAATTTCAACTACTGTATAATGATGCAAACAACCTAAAACCAAAAAGAAAAACCATGGGAAAATTAGTGGTAGTTTCGATAATATTTTCCGCCAAGTCTAGTGTGTTTTACCTCTAACTTTCTAAAGGGAGCCCACCTCGCTTTTTTTTTATCTTTATCTCCCTCTCTCTTTGGCTTGTATCTATTTGGCCCCATTCAGTCTACTGTTTTAAGAAGTTTTTTTTTCTTCTATATTCCAACTACTCCCTCTCGGGCATAGGCTGAGAACCTGTACATTCCACCGTTCAACACGGTGAAGCCCGTGAGGTCTCGTTCCAGTCTGGGCAGTGAGACATGTGAAGCATCCATTCATGGCTCGAAGCAGCTCCATCTCTGAAGCGGCTGGTTGCTTCGTTCAAGTGCTTCACTGTCTCTCCCTCCAGACTCAGACCCTCACTCTCAGAATGCCACCTATTGAGTAGTGAACTCACTAGGCATTGTCCCCCTGTAGCATATTTTGAATATGGGAATATTCATATAGTGCTATTTGATCAGGAAACAACGAGGGTATTTTTTGGGGATATCGGTGGGCTTTGTGGTAATGCACTGATACTACTATGGATTTCAAAGGCAGCGTCACACTGTTTATCGCAAATATCTCGCAAATGAATTGTTGTATCAGTATGGTATTTCAGCACAAAGCCTGTTACACCCCGACCTAATTTATAGATAATATATTACATTGCCATAAGTGTTTAGTCAGAAGTTTACTGAAGAATATTAAGTCTAATCCAGTCATCGCCTCTAGGGTCTTGTACACATTCAGACGAGTGTGGGGTACTGTCTAACCCCTCCAACCCCCTACCAACCCCCAGACCATTACCCCAGTGCCTAGTTCACCCTCTCCCCGTCTCCCTCATTACTCCCACTCACCCTCCCTCTTTCAAAGCTGTAGTATACGGTTTATGTTATCATGAACACTTAGGTTATTGTGATTACGTACATTAAATACTATATAAGTATGTATTTAAGTATCCTAGTTTGCTATTATTCATACAGTTACTGCTATGTCTGGGCATGGAAACGAGAAGTGGGGCGAACGAGCATGAAAGCAAGGCATAATCCCCTTGGTAATGGCTGTTTTTCCGTATGTGTGTATTAGGAGGCCAATGCATGCAGTCATGTGTAGTAAACCAAATAAACGGAATCTTATGTTATTACGTGTGTTCTGAACCGTGTCATGATATGTAAAGTGTACCTTTATTGAATACATTCCGCCTCCTGTAATTGCCCCCCCCCCACCCCCCACCCCTCGTCACTTTCTGACGAGAGCCCACCCCCACCCCCACAACAGGTGAGGTTTCCGAGGCTATGACTGTAGCAATGACAGGTGAATATTTATTGAGGCGCGAGGCACGACCACTAACAACGATGTCCAGCATGTTGCTCCATTTCCTCCGTGGCTGCAGGGCAGCATTTGTCCTTCGCCTTGCCACCTTGTACAACAGGGAGATGACCCGCGGTAGAACATTCATACGTTTGAATAGGTAAGTAGATGGCTTTGTCTATATTTATAGTATCTACGTTGTATTTCAGCTGTTTTGGCAAAATAAGCGTTCTCACTGTGCTTTCGACCAGTATTTGTGCCGTAGGAACCATGGTTTTAACAGTAACAATTACAATCACCAATCAGCTGGAACTATTGCCATATACTGTTAGAGGACTACAATTTTGCTACAGCATTCTGAAGAGAAGTCCGGCTTCGCCGGAGACATTTTTTCTACCAAAAAATCTACAAATTTCGCCTGCTGTCTAAAAAACCTCAAATATGCTGGCTCGCTATCGCTCGCCAGCTAAAAATCGACACCTGGATAGGGGTAGACTTTTAAAAACAGACGGCTGAATGGTCCCGAATGGATATAATCCGGCCAAATGGCATCCCTGGATCCATACATAAATTCCAATGCTTTATCATGACAGAGATATTGAGTGTTGCAAATGATATTCAGTCAGTCCGTAGCCTTCCCATATTTCCATATTTCCATATTTGACCGAGTAATGTGAAATTTCTGTTAAAATGACAATCCTGGAAGGACTTATCCCAGATACTGTATTAGTATCTGGGGTGAATCCATTTTTTCTGGGGAATGTGTGAGTATTTGTATTATATATATATGTATATATATATATATATATATATATATATATATATATATACTGTTACGGCTGGATCGGCAATACATATTCGGGATTCTTGATCGTAGGACAGAAATGGCTTATGTGACAACGACACGCTCGATTCCAGTCCCAAATACTATATGCTCCAGACAACAAAAGCACCAACGCCCTACAGAGTTATTGTCTATGGTAACGAGGTACCTTAACTCGGCGAAAGTGTACAACAGGGGTAGGCTATGAGGCTAAACTCCCTCAGACATTTATAGGTTACGTTATTACTAAAGAAATGCAATACTCAAGAAACTACGTTAATATTAAGCCTCTAATAATGTAGAATAGAAGCAGGCTAAAGATATGACAGTGAAATGCTAAATGACAAATGTACACGCCTACTTGAAAGCGCGTGCACTAGAATAACTGTCCCCTACTAACATGCACTAGCATGTAGCATACAAGATGTTCATGATCCAGTAGATACCTAATAATACACATGGAAGGAACATAAATAGTAGTCACTTATTGTAATAATGAATCTATACTTGGAATAACTAAAAGGTTGCAGGCAACAGTACTGCGCCGGTAGCCTACTACCGCATAGGCTACTTCGCTTCTCTCACTCTGTCTCCCCTCTGAGTCTGTATGCGCCCTACGCAACAGAACTCCGGACACAGCAGCAAAACGACAGTGCAGTTAATTGATACATGAAAGTATTAATAGTGTTGTCTTGTGTGTGAGTAATGTGTACTGTAAAGTGTTACATACATAAACTTAAAGAGAGCTGCAATGCATAGTAAAATAAAGATATCACCCACTCATCATCCCCATGTGTTCTAGCTAGCAGGCCAAGTCACAGGAACAACGAGTCCCAGCACCGAAAGCGAGAACCCAGGAAAAGACTGCAGAGAACACAAGGACAGATAAATTACGTTACTCTACTATACCGGCACTACGAGCGAGCTGTAGTCTCTGGTACTACACTCGCTCCTGGCTCGGTAGGCAAATCAAGGCTAAGTCCTCACCCCTCTACAGACAACTCCTGGGCATGGTCGGGCTCTTACACATGGCACTAGTCTAGTCACAAATTGGATGATGAGCTGGGCATATAACTCGTGAACATGTAGAACGTTCACCAACTATCCTCATCAAGAAGATCGCTGTTCACATTAACCCCTTAAATCTAATACATGTAAATATATGCTTGTCCTAAGAGTAATACGAGAGGTGAGTGCTGAAACTCCTTTAGGACCTCAAGGGAAGGGTATGCATTTAAATAGAGAGAAGAATGAAATGAGAGTAATGTCGTCAGAGAGAAAGAGTGCAACCGTGAGAAATTGGGAGAGAGGGCAAGGGATGTTAGAATCTCAAAGGTTCTAGGCAACCTGGTCATAGAGCACACAGCGAGCCTCCAGGCAATGTGCTGTACGACAACATGGGCAGCCCAGACAGCATAGGCAGGCGGCAATGTACTACCAACCCTGTCGCACCTAGCTATAAGCGCAGGGCTGCCAACCGGTCCATACGTCTGGCAACCACCCCCCCGGCAGCGTGGCGCACCGCTACCCTCTCGCTCTGAAGTCTAACTCACTCTCTCTCTCTGAATTCCTATCATCTCATCTATCAACTTCTCTATTGATACTACATATTAAATGGAAGGTCTCGACATGGCTTAAAACAAAACCCACCACTGGTTAGCAAATGACGAGACCTTTGCAGAGATACAAAGAACATAGTTATACGTTGTCACACTCAATATAAGCAGCCAGCATGGTACACGGTCCGTGACGGTACAGTGGAGTACCAAGGAGTACAATCAGGTTACGTTGCTACGCACTGGGTGCGTCACAGCCCCCCCAAGATTTTAGATAATCGACCTTAGAAGCATTATCAAAATCTGACAGGCAACCAACCGACCTGCTACCCTTAGCTGCCACTAATTGCAAAAGGTGCACAACAACTGAAGTGTGAATTATACATAAAACACAATATCGCATGCATCATGCTACAACAATAAAGACTTACAAAACTAAAACAAATTTTCTCGTTTATTTTATTGTTTTATAATCTTTTTGGACGGCGTTATGATAGCCTAATTTTACTCCTGCTCAACCCACACACCGTGCACGACTATCCTGGATCATCAACCCTTGATAGACAATCTGCTATCACGTTCTCACTCCCGGCAATATGCTGAATGTTGAGATTATACTCTTGGAGCATTAGGGACCACCTGGTCAACCGCATATTCCGATTGTGAAACTGATTTAGGAATTTCAAGGGATGATGGTCCGTATAAATCGTCACTACCGGGCCGTAGGCTGGAACATAAACTTCGAAATGTTTGAGCGACAAAACGATAGCAAGAAGCTCCTTCTCTATAGTCGAGTAATTCCTTTGTGCCGAATTAAACTTGCGAGAAAAGAAGCTCACTGGGTGTTCCAAGCCCTCGGAATCAGTCTGCAGTAACACTGCCCCGGCACCCACACCGCTGGCATCAGTCGCCAGCTGAAAACTCCTGGAAAAGTCTGGGGCTCTCAAAATCGGATGTGTACACAGCAGGTGCTTGACTAGGTCGAAAGCCCTCTGACACTCCGAAGCCCAACAGAACTTCACTGACTTCGACAGTAGATCAGTTAACGGTGCTAAGACAGTAGAGTATCCCCGGATGAAGCGCCTATAATAGCCTATCATACCTAGGAACCGCATGACCTGGCGCTTAGTGGTGGGCCTGGGAAACATATTGATAGCCTGTATCTTGCTCAGGGGAGGGCACACCCGGCCTAACCCGACCACGAAGCCAAGATACTGCACAGTAGCCTTTACAAACTCGCACTTCCTCAGGTTCACCACCAGCCCAGCATCGTGCAACTTCCCAAACAGGGTCTCTAAGTGCCTTAGGTGATTTTCAAAATTGTCATCATACACTATCACGTCATCAAGGTAGACCGTGCAGTTAGGGATTTCGTCACAAATATCGTTCATCAGGTTCTGAAACGTGGCAGGTGCGTTCTTAAGCCCATAAGGCATTACGTTACATTGGTAGGTCTTGCCATCTACCACAAAACCACAAACTTGCTTAGCTCGGTCCGACAGGGGTACTTGCCAGTAGCCTTTTACAAGATCAATTTTAGTAAGGTACTTTGCATTCCCTATCTTGTCCATGCTGTCGTCAACTCGAGGCAAAGGGTAAGGGTTGGTAGTGGTCAAGCCATTTAGCCTACGAAAATCTATGCAGAACCGCACCTTGCCGTCAGGTTTTGGCTGCAACGTGACGGGTGATGTCCACTTCACATAACCTTCAGTGATCATCCCTCTCTCAACCATGTACTTTAACTCCTCCCGTAAAGCTGGCAACTTTACCGGGGGCACACGGTAGGGCACTGACTTGAAGGGCACATTATCACCGACGTCCACGTCGTGCGTTACCTGAGTAGTGAGACCTGGGTGTTCGGCGAAAACAGAGGGGTATGACCTGAACAGGCCTAGGACAGCAGCACCCTGGTGCTCAGGCAGGTGACTTACAGCTTGCCTAGCCTCTTGTTCAGTATTCCCCGCCCACTGTTCCGCGGAAATGACACAGTCCCAGCTATCCTCCTCAGCAGCATGACTGTCCCCACCTCCTTCTCCACCCTGGCCGCTGCAGGCCAGCACAGGGACAGTGAGAGGCTCTGAGGGGCGTCTCACATACTCTTTCATGAGGTTAACATGACATAACTGATGTTTTTTTCTACGGTCAGGTGTTGCAACGAGATAATCAAGGTCGGACAGTTTCTTAGCCACCACATACGGCCCAATAAACTTGGCAGAAAGGGGGTGTCCAGGCAAAGGTAAAAGCAACATTACCTCCTGACCCACCGAAAACTCCCGAAGCTTCACCTTGGCGTCATACTGGTGCTTCATGACCGCCTGTGCATTAACCAAGTTATTACCTGCCGCTGCCATGCAACCTATAAGTCTCTCCCGGCTCTCAAGGATATATTTAAGTACAGACACCGGCTTCTCTTCGCCCTCCCAGATCTCTTTCACCATACTTAAAGGTCCTCTCACATTATGGCCAAAGACTAGTTGATTTGGACTGAACCCCAGGCTCTCTCCTGGGACTTCACGTGCAGCGAACAGAACATACGGCAGACCCAAATCCCAATCAGTGTCATGTTCTGCACAGTAACAGCGTAGCATACTCTTCAGGGTCGAGTGCCACCGCTCCAAGACTCCCTGACTCTCGGGATGGTAGGCTGACGACACTACAGAACATATACCGTGCAACTGAAGGGTTTGCTTGAACAATTTGGATGTAAAATTGCTCCCCTGGTCTGACTGCACCTCACGTGGAAATCCATAACGGGAACAGAACAATAATAAGTTTTTAACAACTGCCTTTGCCGAGCCGTTTCTCATGGGGTATGCGTCCGGGTATCTCGTAGCCACATCCATGATTGTCAACAGGAATTTATTGCCACTACTAGTAGGCGGGAAAGGGCCAACCAAATCTACTACAACTTTGCTGAACGGAGGCCCGGTGACAGGTATGGGAAACAAAGGTGCCTTCGGGATTGTCTGGTTAGGCTTCCCCGTTGTCTGGCAGGTCGCACACCCAGCCACCCATGCACAGACATCAGCCTTGACCCCAGGCCACCAGAAAAACCTGCCCAATGCCGCCAATGTTTTTGTTACCCCCAAATGACCCGCCACCGGCACATCATGCGCCAGACACAATAAGGACTCTCTATACTTATTTGGAACAACCACCTGGTCTACTACCCTCGCACCGCCCTCCCACTTCGATTTGGGGTCTAGAAATCTGCGGTACAATATCCTGTTGAGCCTAAAGAAATCTCCGGCTTCGCATCCCCATCTTCCTCCAACTCTATGGCACCATTGCTATAACGAGCTAGGCTAGCGTCTTGCAGCTGCTGCTCACTAATGTCCCTGGGCGTCAATGCATCAAGATGGTTTTGTAGTAAGACATTACCCCGGCTAGTAGGCTCTACTGCCTTAGTGGCTCTCGCTACAGCTCTTGCCTCACGCGAAGTCTTACCCAACTCTGCCTTGTTACACACCATATCTGGGCCAGAGTCAACTCCCGTGTTTATTATAGGTCCAAGTACCGAATCACCGAGAAGTGCAGCAGAATCAATGTCCCTTTTCCTGCCCTTAGCAACCTTCTCCTGATCCTTCCTCCACTGTCCCCGAGGTTGAGTGCTAGGCTGTGCAGGAGCCGCAGAGCGAGATCGGGTTACCACACAGGCCATCTCATCCTGTTGGCACCTCCCAACCCATTCCCGATTCTCACCATCCACGTCGGCCGCCCTCTCGGCAACGACTAAGGGTAGAGTCCCGGAAGTGGGCACCGCAAAGTCGTTGCCGAGAAGAAGGTCGACGCCCTCAACTGGCAAACACTCAACGATCCCTACATCCAGCTCCCTGCACACCTCTCCCACTCTCAACTCCAACCTCACAAGTGGGTATGACCTCGTAGCATTTATACCCTGCACCACAACAACTCTGGCCGCATTTATCGGTTTCCCTGTGAAGTTCCTCAACAAAGTTTGCGAAGCCCCCGTATCCCTCAGCAAGTCAACCCTCCGTAGTTCACTCCCCCAGCTCACAAACCCGTGCCCCCGATGGCTACAGAAAGTGTCCCGGACAGGTGTCGAGCCTTCCGTACGCTTCTTTACCGCGTGTGCCTCAGCTGCTGACAACCTACCCCGGGCAGTTGCTGCAGCCTTCAGAGACACACCGATACTGTGAACCAATGACACCGGCTTAGCGGGAGTGTTACTAGGGCACTCACGTGAATAATGGCCTAGCTTCTGACATTTGTAACATTTCACATCCCCAATGGGCTTCTTCCCTTGTGCGGGCGAAGAAGGGGCCTGACCTTTAGTAAACGGGAGAGGCTTGTGTTTGTAGGTGTTATTAGGTGCAATGCATTTAGTGTGGTTATGTGTGTCATAGGATTTGTTATTATCGAAAACTCTGGTGGGTGGGGTATAGCGCCCCTTCTGCCCTGACTCAGCCCTCTGAGCGGCACCGCAACCACAAATCAATGATAATCTGAGGTCTGCCATCTTGGCAGCCTCCTCTACTGTCTTGGGACATTTTTCCTTAATGTTCAGCGTTAGATCGGTTCCAGTACATTTGTAAAACTGTTCCAGATAGAAAAGTTGCTTAATTTCCTCAGCCGACTCTGCGTGCTCGGACCGAAACCAGTTATTACCTGCATCTGTTAAGTCCCGTGCGTGCTCCATAAAACTGACGTCGCTCTTCTTATTCACGCCACGGAACTTCAATCTATAAGTTTCGGGTTGCAGTTCGTAGGCCCGGAGCACAGCCTCCTTCACCAGTCCATACACTACACTCTCGTCCAGTGACAGTGCATCGTAGGCTTTCAACCCTTTACCCACTAGACGTGATGAAACTAATGCTGCCCATTTAACCTCCGGCCAGTCATACTCACGACACTTCTTTTCGAAACGAGCAAAAAACTCAGTCACTGCTGTCTCATCAAATGCGGGTACTAACTTAATTAAATGCGAAAGTGAGTCTGTAACCCAGTGCCCACCACCGAGATGACGCCCCGTGGTCTCTACTCTAGACTTCTCGACATCCATTTCAGCCTGGTACCTGGTTGCATCCTGATTGGCTTGGATTCTAGCAACCTCTATGCGTTCTATACTAGCCTGTTGTATCTGAGTCTCCTGCAGCTTAAACTTAGCTAGTTCTAGCTGAAATAACATCTCAGGAGACAGGCCTGGGGGGGGAGAGCACAAAATGGGGGATCCACACCGAGACGTGTTTACGGGTAAGCCAGCTTGCCCTTGAGAACCCTCCTGCTGCATCGTGCTAAGACTCGCTGGCTGAGGGCCCAGCTCAGGGGTAGAGTGGAATGGAGGCTTGGAGGGAACCCCCCAAGACCCCACTCCACCCACCGCCCCATCGCCATCACCCAACAAACATGCCACCAAATTCTTCTTGGGCCAACTGTCAGGACAGTCCCGCCCCAAAACCGTGGCTAAACAGCGAAGACCGTAACAATCAATAGCCTGCAGGCGCTGTTCGGTCAAAGGTGTCTGCAAAAATGCCCGGGCATCCCTCTCTCCACTTATAACACTCCCCTCCCCAAACATCTGTTGTACTTGCTGGTTACTAGGCTGTACCGTGTTATCCTCCCCCGTAAATGATGAGTCATTAGACATAGTGCTGGTTATACAATTGCTGTTCATAAAAAAAAAAAAGTGCTTATTACTAATTGCAGTCTCGACTCACAAAATGTTAAAGATGCTTGAATGACTCTACTCTAGACACCCCCAACGAAACAATCTGCAAGTCCACCAATACAATAATGACACAATACAAATTCCTCCAATATGCAAGAAAATTCTAGCCAGCTCTACTAGGTAGCATAGAATAGTTCTCCAAAAAACATGTGATAGGATACTACTGAATCTTGTGCAAGGTCGCCATTTTGTTACGGCTGGATCGGCAATACATATTCGGGATTCTTGATCGTAGGACAGAAATGGCTTATGTGACAACGACACGCTCGATTCCAGTCCCAAATACTATATGCTCCAGACAACAAAAGCACCAACGCCCTACAGAGTTATCGTCTATGGTAACGAGGTACCTTAACTCGGCGAAAGTGTACAACAGGGGTAGGCTATGAGGCTAAACTCCCTCAGACATTTATAGGTTACGTTATGACTAAAGAAATGCAATACTCAAGAAACTACGTTAATATTAAGCCTCTAATAATGTAGAATAGAAGCAGGCTAAAGGTATGACAGTGAAATGCTAAATGACAAATGTACACGCCTACTTGAAAGCGCGTGCACTAGAATAACTGTCCCCTACTAACATGCACTAGCATGTAGCATACAAGATGTTCATGATCCAGTAGATACCTAATAATACACATGGAAGGAACATAAATAGTAGTCACTTATTGTAATAATGAATCTATACTTGGAATAACTAAAAGGTTGCAGGCAACAGTACTGCGCCGGTAGCCTACTACCGCATAGGCTACTTCGCTTCTCTCACTCTGTCTCCCCTCTGAGTCCGTATGCGCCCTACGCAACGGAACTCCGGACACAGCAGCAAAACGACAGTGCAGTTAATTGATACATGAAAGTATTAATAGTGTTGTCTTGTGTGTGAGTAATGTGTATTGTAAAGTGTTACATACATAAACTTAAAGAGAGCTGCAATGCATAGTAAAATAAAGATATAACCCACTCATCATCCCCATGTGTTCTAGCTAGCAGGCCAAGTCACAGGAACAACGAGTCCCAGCACCGAAAGCGAGAACCCAGGAAAAGACTGCAGAGAACACAAGGACAGATAAATTACGTTACTCTACTATACCGGCACTACGAGCGAGCTGTAGTCTCTGGTACTACACTCGCTCCTGGCTCGGTAGGCAAATCAAGGCTAAGTCCTCACCCCTCTACAGACAACTCCTGGGCATGGTCGGGCTCTTACACATGGCACTAGTCTAGTCACAAATTGGATGATGAGCTGGGCATATAACTCGTGAACATGTAGAACGTTCACCAACTATCCTCATCAAGAAGATCGCTGTTCACATTAACCCCTTAAATCTAATACATGTAAATATATGCTTGTCCTAAGAGTAATACGAGAGGTGAGTGCTGAAACTCCTTTAGGACCTCAAGGGAAGGGTATGCATTTAAATAGAGAGAAGAATGAAATGAGAGTAATGTCGTCAGAGAGAAAGAGTGCAACCGTGAGAAATTGGGAGAGAGGGCAAGGGATGTTAGAATCTCAAAGGTTCTAGGCAACCTGGTCATAGAGCACACAGCGAGCCTCCAGGCAATGTGCTGTACGACAACATGGGCAGCCCAGACAGCATAGGCAGGCGGCAATGTACTACCAACCCTGTCGCACCTAGCTATAAGCGCAGGGCTGCCAACCGGTCCATACGTCTGGCAACCACCCCCCCGGCAGCGTGGCGCACCGCTACCCTCTCGCTCTGAAGTCTAACTCACTCTCTCTCTCTGAATTCCTATCATCTCATCTATCAACTTCTCTATTGATACTACATATTAAATGGAAGGTCTCGACATGGCTTAAAACAAAACCCACCACTGGTTAGCAAATGACGAGACCTTTGCAGAGATACAAAGAACATAGTTATACGTTGTCACACTCAATATAAGCAGCCAGCATGGTACACGGTCCGTGACGGTACAGTGGAGTACCAAGGAGTACAATCAGGTTACGTTGCTACGCACTGGGTGCGTCACAATATTTACTCTTACTTGTTTGCTCTATATATTTACTCTTATACTCACTTTTTATATTTACTCATATACCTACTCTTCTTTTGTTCTTCTGTTGTCTTATATTTACTCTTACATGTGTGCTCTATATATTTACTCTTATACTCACTCTCTAAATTTATTCTTATGCCTATTCTTCTTTTGTTCTTCTGATGTCTTATATTTACTCTTACTTGTGTTATGTATTTGTCTTCTGTTTTGCTTTTCTTTGTACATTTTGCCTCTTCCGTTATCTTTCATTTCGTCTCACTTGGCTCGTGTTTTTCTTAGTTTGTTATATGCCATTCACCTTTTTTCTTTTTTTTCTTCTCCATTTCATTCCTTCCTTACAATAATTGTCCTCTGCTTGCATTTGTTCTTCTATGTTTTGTTCTTCTTCCTCTTACTCTTTTGCTTCTCCGTTCACACCACTGGACCTCTGTTTCCGGTCACTCAAAATTGACCTGTTTTGTTGACTTGAATGTCCTTGTTTCTGTTATCTTAAATTTAGTTTGACATTTTGGGTTTCTCTTCAGTTTGCTAATTGTTATATTTGTATCGTATTTATCTTCTCAATTATTTTGTTCTAGCTTTCTTATCTCCTATTTACTTATATTTTCCTTTCTCCTTCTTTTATTTTTTATGTTTTCCATTTTGTTCCTCACCCGGGAGTTTTATTTCTTGTTCCTCAAAATTGACCTACTCTGTTGACTTGACTTGAATAGCTTTTCCTTTTCTCATTTTGTGTTTGCATACCATTCTAGTTGAATTGGGTTCTTCTAAGTTTGCATTTATTTTGTCTCGCCTGTTTCTGTTATAGTTCTTCTGTTTATCACATTGTTTATGTTTTGCTCATACATTCTTCTTCTTCTTCTTCTTCTTCTTCATCATCATCATTATTATTATTGATAATATGATTATTATTATTGATATTATGATTATAATTATTATTAGTATTTGTATTAGTATTATAATAATAATAATAATAATTATAATTATTATTATTATTCTTGCACTGCCCCTTCCTTTTCACATACCTATAGATGTATCGCATTTACTAATATTTTCCATGTTATTTTTTATTGTATTTTTATCTGATTAGATTATTCCTTGTTCTTCATCCTTTCTTGCCGTTCGTATTGTTGTTCATACTTCATCCTCCTTTTTCTTCTTATCCCACATGATTTTCGTTCTTAAATGTGTACGTTCTTTCTTATAGACATTTCTTGTTTTCTCTTACGTTTAATTTGCATTTTACTTCTTCATCTTCTTCAGTTTTTGTCTTCTCCTTTTCTTCTTTTTTCATTTGGATTTCTTCTTCTTTGTCTTCTTCTTCTTCTTTTTCTTGTTCTTCTTCCATATCGCGCCAGAAGATAATACACTAGCTGAGCCCGTAAGAAGAATGAAGTGTCAGTAAGGCTAGACGAAAGGTCTTCAAGGTCTTAAGGCTAGGCAAAAGGTCTTAAAATCGCCAAACTAATGGGACGAACGTCGTAAATAATAAAAACTAATTGGGGCTCAACATGAAGGAGAAGGGATCCAGAAAAAAAAATCTCCCCTTACTTCAGCTACGACAAATAATTTAACCACAGTGGCAATTTAAAGAACTCCGAAATTATGCCTAGAATAAAGTTGATCATATAAAAAATGCCCGAAAAACGCTAGTATGACACCGCCTTGACTGTGCCCTAAGCCCCACAGTCCACGTGCAAGCCCTAATTAAGAGTCTTCATTTAGGCTCCGGGCTAATCATTATCATTTCAATACATAAAAGGTGGAAGCTGAGGCCATTTCTCCTTTCACCTTTTTAGCTAGATTTGTTTGTGAGTTTGAGCCTGTTAATGAGGTACAGAGATAGAGAGACAGAAAAACCTTCATATTTATCTATTTGTTTATGGTATCTGCCTATCTACTTATTTAATGATAATGTCGGACAGGTTGGGAGAGAGCTATCATGACCATGATTCGAACCCATGCACTCACTCCAGGTAGATTTGGGAGAGTTGGGCACCGTATCCACACGACCATGAGCGGATATAAGGGAAGCAACCATAGTTCTTATTTGATATACCAGGTTGTACTTTCGTGGAGGAATATGCCTTCATACACGTGGCGAGTATTTTAAACTTCAACCATGAATATTTTACACATTCCCCCGCCAACTCGGCTAAGTGGTACGATTTTAATCATCCTGGTACTATTATGGAACCTCTCTGATGACAACTATCTAATATTAATGTCGGACAGGTTGGGAAAGAGATATCCTGACCAGGGTTCGAACCCACTCATTCCAAGTAGATTTGGGAGAGTTGGGCACCGTATCCACTCTCGACCGTGAGCGGATATGGTCGAGTGGATACTAGAAGGCAGTTTTACTAATTTTAAGAAGAATTTGATTAAATCAGAGGGTTAATTGAGCTATACTTTACCCCTTTGATGCCTAGTGGGCCTGAATCTTATTAAGATCGTCTATATTACCCAGGACAAAAATATGTTGTCCTAATAAAAAACAAAACAAGGTTTAATGCATTTCCGACATCGCATCTCCCTATGATCGTATCATCTTGCAAACCGAAGTCTTAACTCTCGTTTGACCAATATTCAAAACACATCATAACTGGGTAAAGTAACTTACGACTGGTTTGATTTCCAAGTATCGGTAAGTTATGACGTCATAAGCATGTAAGTATGTACTGTAAAATGTTGTTAATATATTTATATTGTATGTCTCTCATCCGGTCCTAAGTTCATTTTTTTTTTTTTTTTAAGTTCCAACTTTACCTCCGGACATAGCCTTATAGCCTGTAGATTCAATCGCCTGAACGATGAAGCCTGGTGAAAGATTACGAGTGAAGCAACGAAACAGGTGTGATGAAACCGGCTCATTCATAGTTTTACCTTCGTAGAGCTCCGGCGCCTGGTTGTCTCTTATTGGCCAGTTGCAGCTTTGATATACTGAAGCTGAATCGCTACTGTCTCGCTGCCCTGTCTCGCAATTTCGGATAACTCTCTCTCTCTCTCAAACGTCACCTATTTAGCTTGACACTCACTAGGCACTGCTAAATCGCGTATTTTGAATATGGGAATATTCATACAAATGCTAAATGTATATTGGAAACAACGAGGGTGTTACATATAATGTGTGGGTGGGGTTTATGGTAACATACAATAACCAAGTACAGCACAAATTCAATGCCAGCAATATTTTACCATTGACACATAAGGATTTGAACCGGAAACTTTAAGATCATTAAGGGGGGTCACCGGCTTTTTTTCATCTTTCTCTAATTTTCTCTCTTTACCTGGCTTGTATCCATTCGGCCCCATTCAGCCAACTGTTTTAAGACGTTTATCCCCATCCAGGTGTCGATTTCTTCCTGGCGAGCGATAGCGAGCCAACATTGTATGGAGAAATCCGGCTTCACCGGAGAATTTTTTCTATCGAAAAATTTACAAATTTAGCTTGCTGTCAAAGCAAAAATATATACTGTATATACTATATATGCTGGTTCGCTACTGCTCGCCAGGAAAATATTGACAACTGGATGGGGGTAAATGTCTTAAAACAGTAGGCTGAATGGGGCCGAATGGATACAAGTCAAAGAGAGAGGGAGAGAAAGAGAAAAAACGAGGTGGGCTCCCTTAACCTGTAGCAAGACCACTCCACCACCTACCCTTATTGGACATTATGTATCTTTGTAATCCTGAGAATGTCTCTGATATTTTTAATAAAATATATCAAACCTATGGACCAACGTTGTTTATCAAATGCCCTGACTTCAGACGTAGGCTTTCTGTAGCCTATTCATTTGATCGCTCAACACACTGAAGTCTGGAGGTCTTATTCCAGATGAGTCTGGGTGGGGTAGGAAGGGGGAGGGGGGGGACGGGGAGGGGGAGGGGGGGAGGGGTAGGAAGGGGGAGGGGGAGGGGGAGGGGGAGGGGGGGGGTAAATATTTTAGTTGCTTGATTTTATTTATTTTCTAGATTACTTTCCTAAACTGAGTATAATTGTCTGACAGTAGTAAGATATAAAAACACATGTTCGGTACTGGATTGAAAGAAAACAAATTGATATAAATAGTTTAAGGCACTAAGACTATGCGAATAACCGACAATGCCTACCCATGTTCACAGACAAGAAACTCATAGATTTGGATATTGTATTGTTCTGACTGATAGCATTTGAGAACCAGAGGTTTGGAGATATAACATAACCTCACCAATAATACATTATAAAATAAATATAAGTTAAAATAATGAGGCTTTATCCCGTGTCCCATGGTTTGCTTTTACTATTCCATAAGTCACAAACCATTTATATTCCAGACCAGTGGCCCTATTATTCAATATATCTTGTTTAGTGCTCCATATACAAAGTAAACAGACACCAGATTGTAAGCTTACCCCTGAAAATCTTCTGAAATAAAATGAAAACTTAAGATCTCCAGGTTTATCTCTACGTTTTCCTGTGGATCACTACACATACTGTTACATAATGTATTCACTGGTCTGGATCACTACACATACTGTTACATAATGTATTCACTGGTCTGGATCACTACACATACTGTTACATAATGTATTCACTGGTCTGGATAACTACACATACTGTTACATAATGTATTCACTGGTCTGGATAACTACACATACTGTTACATAATGTATTCACTGGTCTGGATCACTACACATACTGTTACATAATGTATTCACTGGTCTGGATAACTACACATACTGTTACATAATGTATTCACTGGTCTGGATCACTACACATACTGTTACATAATGTATTCACTGGTCTGGATAACTACACATACTGTTACATAATGTATTCACTGGTCTGGATCACTACACATACTGTTACATAATGTATTCACTGGTCTGGATAACTACACATACTGTTACATAATGTATTCACTGGTCTGGATAACTACACATACTGTTACATAATGTATTCACTGGTCTGGATAACTACACATACTGTTACACAATGTATTCACTGGTCTGGATAACTACACATACTGTTACATAATGTATTCACTGGTCTGGATAATTATTGATGTGTGACGGACGGATGGAATTGGAAAAGCAGGAATGAGAAAGGGAACAAAGCTTTAGTGTTTCTTGCTTTATATTCTGTGTGGGTGTGTGGGTATATTTATGTGTGGGTGTTGGTGTGTGGGTGTGTGTTTGTATGTATGTGTATGTGTGTGTGTGTGTGTGTGTATATGTGTGTGGTGTGTGTGTGTGTGTATATTATGTGTGGGTGTGTGTGTATATTTGTGTGTGGGTGTTGGTGTGTGTGTGTGTGTTTGTATATATGTGTGTGTATATGTGTGTGCGTGTATATGTGTGTGGTGTGTGTGTGTGTGTGTATACTTCCCCCGTATGTATGCGTTCCCACCCCAAAGCCACCTTCCCCGCCCACCTCCCTGCACCACCACCCCATTGTAACATTGCCATGCTAATACTGAGTGTGTGTGTGTGTGTGTGTGTGGTCTATGTGTGTGTGTAGGGGAAGGGGGGGGGGGCTATAATTCCCCCGGGTGTAAGTGTTTCCATCCACTACCACCTTCTCCGCCCAATACTACCTCATTGTAACGTTACCATGCTAATACTGTGTGTGTGTGTGTGTGTGTGTGTGTAGGGGAGGGGGGGTGGGGGGGGCTATAATTCCCCCGGGTGTAAGTGTTTCCATCCACTACCACCTTCTCCGCCCAATACTACCTCATTGTAACGTTACCATGCTAATACTGAGTGTGTGTGTGTGTCTGTGTGTGTGTGTGTGGTCTATGTGTTGTGACGTTAACCACTCCGTTAGAACCGCATGGCTTGTCCTACAGTGACTCGCTAGGATCGCCAGGGCAGTGGATGGGGCTACAGTTTATGTATTAGAGTGTGCTTTATTTCATATGAAAGCTTGTGTCATGGGCAGTCCAGAAAGGCTCTTTGTTTTCACCCATGTCAAGGCTTTATAATTATATTTAATTGTAAAGTATATGTTTTATCATTAACTAGTAATGATGGGATCTGGGAGAGAGAGAGAGAGAGTAGAACAGAGTGAGAGGGAGCGCGCAGTGTTTTCGTCCCGCTCGATGACATCACGGCTGGCTGCCTCGCGGGGGTTGGTGGAGAGAGGTCCTTACCATGCTGCTAGCTCCCTTGCTAGTGGCTAGAGGACTTGTAACCGCTTTTTTCCCACGCGCCTCGAGCTAGTGCGAGTATATATACAGTTCCTCGCCACTCTCTCCCTCAGATCTGGTTTCTAGAACGCATCCATCTTTTTTCCTTGCTACCTGTCCCCCGCTCCGCACCTGAAAATCTTTTCCTCTGCCTACCTCTCTCTTTTTCATATCTTTCACCACCTTTTTATTAATATTATACCCCCTCTGGTTAACTCTGCAAAATCAGCTTCATGCTGGCCAGTTGTATTGTGCGTTAAGGTCTGATATAACCCATGTATGTTAGTTGTTAAGATAAGTGGATCACGAAGCATTGGTTGGCTTTCATATTGCCGCTTCCTTTAATTATTAGTGTTCTGGTGGATTAGATAATGCTAGACTAGGAGTCTGATATTATAAGGTATTGTTTCCTATGAGTGCTGGCTTTAGTTAAAAGCTGCACGACATACCTGAGAACTGGAGTTGATTGGGTAAATTCTAGTCTGTGTGCCATTGAGAATAGAGCATGCACGAATGACGGCTTTTTGCCTATACCATTCTGCACTGTTCTAAGCTCGTTGTTTGTCTTTGAGGTACGCCAGGAGAACGCTTAATACTTCGGTATTAAGGTTTCTCAAGAGAGCTACCCTTCCCTATAACGTAATATTTGACGCACAGACTTGAGATTTGCACTAGGCTATGCGGCATGCCATGCGCACCAGTATCTCGTATCATTGACTCTAGCTAGACTTTATCAATCATAGTAGACATTAAGTATATTAACCTAATTACTCTTTTTATGCATACCCATTTATGATTACACAAGCATTTCGCAGCCTAGTTTGATGTATGGAGACACAAACGACTTAGGCTCTTTTTGTTGATAGGAATACTGCATTGTCGTGGCGATTATTATTATTGTTGTAGTGTTTAGGATATTCTTGGCTCCGACGGCATTATATATTCTACCTTTTTGTGTGCATAGCCTGCACGAGCATTGTTCCGCTGCCTGCCTTTTTGGGTTCCATTTCCGATACGAGCATCTTTATAGCATCTAACATTTAAAGAAGATTCCTTGTTAGTGTTGAAGGACTTTAGTGCACTTTCTTTCATGCAGGAGTGCCTGACATTTATTGATTAAAGTAACGTAAGCTGTAACTTCTCTTACCACCTTACTTTGCATACCATAACCAAGCACCTTCGGTTATAGGTAGTAATAGGCTGTTTTCACATAACATTAAGCCTAGAGTAGACGCACATTTATTGAGAGTTTGATAGCCTATTATTGCATATAGAACTCTGTAGAGTATTTGTGTTCTTTGTTCACTGGGAATATACATCAGAGGTTGGATCTAGCGCTTTCCGTTGTAGCATTTATGCCATTACTAGTCCAATGAATAAGAGCCCTGATATATTTAAACCCCAGTCGTAACAAATGGCGACCTTACCTAGGATTTGGTGAACCTACATTTATTAGCAGGGAACATTTGTTGTTTTGGAGAATATTTTGCGGGGATCAGCAAGAATAATTTTTTTTCGCAACATAGTATAGCCCTTGAGTATTTCCGAGAATTTTTGTGTGTATATTGAGGTATAAGAGTTTGGGGTGCTTCTTTTCTGAATATTGAGGTGGGAAATTTTTGTGAGCATCATGTCTTATACCGGATCAGAGGAGAATGGAGACACAGTACGTAATGTCGAAACTGAGGAACAGCAGCATGATGAAGGGGTTAATCGGATGAACTGTGAGGAGGATGCTAGGATATTTTTGCAATGGCCTGTTACTGCCGAGCGGTTGGAGGGTATGGATCGGTACGGTCTTCAATGCCTGGCCACAGCTATCGGTCATGCGGTTACTAGCAGCATGACCAAGGATAACTTGATAACGTGTGTACTGGGCAGGGTGACTGGTGAGCGAGATGGGTTGAGTGCTCAGAGCCCTTCGGCCATGCTTCCCCTACACTCGACTCCTAGCCATCCCAGTAGTTTGCCGACCCCGGGTACGCTTCCGCAGTTGGGTGGTGACTGGCAGGGTGGGTTGCCCCTGGGGGGACCACCGGTAATTTCAAACATTGTAGCACCTTCACCTCCTCAAGGGTTATCTCCAGAATTATTGTTTCAGCTCGAATTAGCTAAGATCGAAGAGAGAAAATGTCAGCTTCAACAGCAACAAAGGGCATGTGAGCTCCAGCAGCAAATAGAATTAGCCAAGATAGAAGAGAGAAAAACTATCAGTCATGAGCACATAGAGCTAGCAAAAATCCAAGCTGAGTCGACTAGGTACTGTGCCGACATGGACGTAGAGAAGTCGCGAGTAGAGACAACGGGACAGCGACTTGGGGCTGGTAACCGTGTTCATGAGCAGTCTCTCTCGCACTTATTGAAACTGGTTCCGGTGTTTGATGAGAGTGGTGTAACAGAATTTTTCGCACGCTTTGAGAAGAAGTGCCAGGAACACCAGTGGCCAGAGAATAAATGGGCAGCACTTGTATCCTCTAGATTAATAGGCAAGGGTCTTAAAGCCTACGATGAGTTACCTTTGGAGTTATGTATTGTGTACGAGGATCTCAAGGAGGCTGTCCTGAGGGCTTACGAACTGCAACCAGAAACGTACCGTTTGAAGTTCCGGGGTGTAACTAAGGGAAGAGATAGCACCTTTTTGGAACACGCCCGGGACTTGTCCGATGCTATGGGGAACTGGCTCCGATCTGAGAAGGTCACAACATTTGATGAAATTAAGCAGTTAATGATGTTGGAGCAGTTCTTTAAGAGCACGGGCGGTGATCTAACTTTGAACTTAAAGGAGAAAAACCCAAGAACTCTAGTCGAAGCAGCAGAAATGGCTGATCGACGGCTGTCGTTGATTCGGGGTTGCGGGTCCTCACAGAAGTACGATGTAAGTGCTAAGGACCGTTATCCTCCCCCTCCCCGTAACAATGACACATTTAAACAGAAGAGCCATGAAACTAAAACTGAATCCAAACCTTACACCACACCGTATGTGAAAAGTCAGGGGCCTTTTACATCACAGTATAAGCCGAAACCAAAATTTATGTGTTTTAGTTGCCACCAGGAGGGTCATAAGGCAAATGAGTGCCCTAGTCGACCTCCTCCGGCAGCCGTGTCTTTTGCTCACAGCATTGGAGTGTTCAAGAGGACATCGGAGTTTGTTAGAGGCATTTCTTCCGAGGTAAATACACTGCCAGTGCAGAAGGATCCGGAAGGCTTATTCCCTGTCCGTGATGCCTTTAGTGACCACAGGGGACTCGGTTGTGTGGAGTGGGGGGGTAGAAGATATGAGGTGAGAATTTTGCGTGACACTGGGGCATCGCAAACACTGTTGAGAAATTTCACTGGTAAACCTGTCAATACGGCGCGGGTGGTTGTGGTTCAGGGAGTTAATGCGACAAGGTCATACCCGCTTGTAAGAATGAAGGTGGAAGTTGATGGTGTGACTCGAGACCTGGATGTAGGAATTGTGGAGAAGTTACCTGTTGGGGGCGTCGACCTCCTTCTCGGCAACGACTTTGCGGGACCTACTTCTGAGGCTCCACCCTTGGTCGTTGCCGAGAAGCCGGCCGACGTGAGTAGGGAGGAGCAGGAGTTGGTTGAGAAGTGTCCGGTGCAGCCTATGGCGTGTGTTGTCACCGGAGACCCTGCATCCAGGGAGTCACATTCTGGTCAGCAATCTTTAGATCAGCGGAGGAAGGGTACCGAGAAGGGGTTGAAAGTTGATCTGGTTGAGAGTTTAGTATCAATGGACCTTCTCGGGGACTCATTATTAGGACCACATTTCGAGTCTGGAGAAGACCCAGTAACTGTTCCTGAAGGGGCAGAGGATGGGCTTTAAAAGACGAAAGAGTTGAAGGAGGACAGTGATGCACAGTCGGGAGATGTAGCAACAAGGTACCCTGACGCGTACCCTATGAGAAATGAGTCGGCGAAGACGGTGGTCCGAAACTTGCTAGTGTATTTTTCCCGGTATGGTAACCCGCAGGGGATTCAGTCAGTCCAGGGACCCAACTTCACTTCTAGCCTCTTTGTTCAAGCAATGCCGCAGCATGGGATTGTTGGGGTTGTGTCATCTGCGTATCATCCGGAGAGCCAGGGTGTGTTAGAGCGATGGCACTCAGCCTTGAAATCTGTGCTTCGTTGTTGTTGCTTTGAGAGTGGGAAGGATTGGGATCTTGGCCTGCCATGTGTTTTGTTTGCTGTGCGGGAGGTACCTGGGGAGAGTTTGGGATTCAGCCCTAATGAGCTCATCTTTGGACACCGTGTCAGAGGGCCTCTCCATATGGTTGAAGAAGTATGGGAGGGCGCAGAAAAACCTTGTTCTATGCTCAAGTGTGTCCTCAACAGTCGAGAACGGATGTTGCGCAGTCTGGAGTTGGCTGGCCGTAATTTGACTAGCTCTCAGGCCCTCAGGAAGGACAGGTACGGCCTCAAGGTTGAACTCAGGGAGTTGCACGTGGGTCAGGAGGTGTTGATTCTACTGCCCCTTGTAGGTCACCCCTTATCCGCGAAGTACGCTGGTCCTTATAGGGTGGTTGAGGAGCTATCAGACCTGGATTACTTGGTAGCCACTCCAGACAGACGGAAGCGCAATCAGTTATGTCATGTTAATCTCGTGAAGGAGTATGGGAGGCACCCCCCTGAGCCTCTCACTGTGCCTGTGATGACGTTTAGCAGTCAAGGTGGAGAAGGAGAACGGGACAGTCAAGCTCAGGCGGAGGATAACTGGAAGGATAAGAAGTTCAAATGGGCGCCTGAGTGTGAGAAGGTGTTTAGAGAAGTAAAACACCTGTTGTGCACTCACCCGATCCTCAGGGCCCCTGACTTTAGCCTACCTTTCCAACTAGCAACGGAGGCTAGTGGTGTGGGGGCTGGTGCCGTCCTTGTGGAAAAGGACGATGATGGGCTGGAGCATCCGGTTAGTTTCTGCTCGGAGAAGTTCAATTCAGCCCAGGGGAGCTGCTCTGTTGTCGAGCAGGAGCTGCTGGCAATTGTACTTGCTCTGAGGCATTTCGAGGTCTATGTTCCAGCCTATGGTCCGGTTGTTGTAGTATACCCAGATCATCACCCTCTCAAGTTCTTGGACCAGTTTCACAATCGGAATATGAGGCTGACCAGGTGGTCACTAAGGTTACTGGTATATAACCTGGACATACGCCATATTGCCGGTTGTGACAACGTGGTTGCAGATGGTCGTTCAAGGGTATATGATCCTGGGTAGATTGACACACGGGTAGCCTCCTGCTTTAGTTTGAATAGTATTTTGCGCTTGGTGCTTGTTGGCTCGCGGTTGTAGCCCAGCGTATTGGGTCATAAAGCAGGAGTTGAGCGTTTGGTATAGAAGAAAAAACTAGGCTTGCCCCTATAGTGCAGCCGAAATAAACAAATTATAAACATAAAAATCAAATAAAAACTCTTTCTTTGATAGTTGAATTTTTTTAGTATGTTATAGCAGTAATTCTGAGTTGCACTCCTCTCAGAATGCTGGGCTAGAGAAGCTCGCTCTTGAGGAGCATAACTACATATAATTTAACCTATGGTGTTGGGGAGGGTTATAATTTTGAAAAATGTTTTGTTGAAGAACTGTGCCAGAGATTTTACTGCCGCTGGGTGATGGGAAGTGGAGATATAGCATGGGTTCTAACCATCAGATTTTTGTGAGCCTTGGGGCCTCTGCGAAAAATCTTGGGGGGGGGTGTGACGTTAACCACTCCGTTAGAACCGCATGGCTTGTCCTACAGTGACTCGCTAGGATCGCCAGGGCAGTGGATGGGGCTACAGTTTATGTATTAGAGTGTGCTTTATTTCATATGAAAGCTTGTGTCATGGGCAGTCCAGAAAGGCTCTTTGTTTTCACCCATGTCAAGGCTTTATATATTTAATTGTAAAGTATATGTTTTATCATTAACTAGTAATGATGGGATCTGGGAGAGAGAGAGAGAGAGTAGAACAGAGTGAGAGGGAGCGCGCAGTGTTTTCATCCCGCTCGATGACGTCACGGCTGGCTGCCTCGCGGGGGTTGGTGGAGAGAGGTCCTTACCATGCTGCTAGCTCCCTTGCTAGTGGCTAGAGGACTTGTAACCGCTTTTTTCCCACGCGCCTCGAGCTAGTGCGAGTATATATACAGTTCCTCGCCACTCTCTCCCTCAGATCTGGTTTCTAGAACGCATCCATATTTTTTCCTTGCTACCTGTCCCCCGCTCCGCACCTGAGAATCTTTTCCTCTGCCTACCTCTCTCTTTTTCATATCTTTCACCACCTTTTTATTTATATTATACCCCCTCTGGTTAACTCTGCAAAATCAGCTTCATGCTGGCCAGTTGTATTGTGCGTTAAGGTCTGATATAACCCATGTATGTTAGTTGTTAAGATAAGTGGATCACGAAGCATTGGTTGGCTTTCATATTGCCGCTTCCTTTAATTATTAGTGTTCTGGTGGATTAGATAATGCTAGACTAGGAGTCTGATATTATAAGGTATTGTTTCCTATGAGTGCTGGCTTTAGTTAAAAGCTGCGCGACATACCTGAGAACTGGAGTTGATTGGGTAAATTCTAGTCTGTGTGCCATTGAGAATAGAGCATGCACGAATGACGGCTTTTTGCCTATACCATTCTGCACTGTTCTAAGCTCGTTGTTTGTCTTTGAGGTACGCCAGGAGAACGCTTAATACTTCGGTATTAAGGTTTCTCAAGAGAGCTACCCTTCCCTATAACGTAATATTTGACGCACAGGCTTGAGATTTGCACTAGGCTATGCGGCATGCCATGCGCACCAGTATCTCGTATCATTGACTCTAGCTAGACTTTATCAATCATAGTAGACATTAAGTATATTAACCTAATTACTCTTTTTATGCATACCCATTTATGATTACACAAGCATTTCGCAGCCTAGTTTGATGTATGGAGACACAAACGACTTAGGCTCTTTTTGTTGATAGGAATACTGCATTGTCGTGGCGATTATTATTATTGTTGTAGTGTTTAGGATATTCTTGGCTCCGACGGCATTATATATTCTACCTTTTTGTGTGCATAGCCTGCACGAGCATTGTTCCGCTGCCTGCCTTTTTGGGTTCCATTTCCGATACGAGCATCTTTATAGCATCTAACATTTAAAGAAGATTCCTTGTTAGTGTTGAAGGACTTTAGTGCACTTTCTTTCATGCAGGAGTGCCTGACATTTATTGATTAAAGTAACGTAAGCTGTAACTTCTCTTACCACCTTACTTTGCATACCATAACCAAGCACCTTCGGTTATAGGTAGTAATAGGCTGTTTTCACATAACATTAAGCCTAGAGTAGACGCACATTTATTGAGAGTTTGATAGCCTATTATTGCATATAGAACTCTGTAGAGTATTTGTGTTCTTTGTTCACTGGGAATATACATCAGAGGTTGGATCTAGCGCTTTCCGTTGTAGCATTTATGCCATTACTAGTCCAATGAATAAGAGCCCTGATATATTTAAACCCCAGTCGTAACAGTGTGTGTGTAGGGGAGGGGGGCTATAATTCCCCGGGTGTAAGTGTTTCCATCCACTACCACCTTCCCCGCCCAATACTAGCTCATTGTAACGTTACCATGCTAATACTCTGTCTGTGTGTGTGTATCTGATTGTCACACACACACACACTTATTATTACCATGGTAATATGTGTATAATGTGTCTCTGTGTATACACAACTCATTGCCACATTACCATGTTAATATTATGTGTGTGTGTGTATGTGTGTGTGTTTGCTTGTGTGTGTGTGTGTGTATGTGTATGTGTTTGTGTGTGTATGTGTGTGTGTGTGTGTGTGTGTGTGTGTGTGTGTGTGTGTGTGTGTGTGTGTGTGTGTGTGTGTGTGTGTGTGTGTGTGTTCCTATCTATCCGCCTTCTACTATTTTTGTCTGTCTATTTATAAACTCTTAATTACCACTTTACCTTGCAAAGACTCTCATCGTGTGCGCGTGTGTGTGTACCTCGTTTTCTTTTTTCTGTGTGTGTGTTTAAATAGCTCTTCAGGTACAAGTACAGGTACATTACCATGCAAATTATCTCCCTAGTAGTGTGTGTGTGTGTGTGTGTGTGTGTGTGTGTGTGTGTGTGTGTGTGTGTGTGTGTGTGTTTAAATGGCTCTTCAGGTACGAGTACAGGTACATTACCATGCAAATTATCTCCCTAGTAGTGTGTGTGTGTGTGTGTGTACATCTTTATTCTTTGCTAGTTTATCTTCTGTCTGTCTGTTCCTGTATATACAAAGCATTTCTAAATTAACATGCACATACTCTTATATATGTGTGTGTATGTGTGTGTGTGTGTGTGTGTGTGTGTGTGTGTGTGTGTGTATGTGTGTGTGTGTGTGTAGCCTGGATCTGAGTTTGGTTATCTGTCTCCCTGGCTGACTTTTACTCTCACTTTCAATCTATATTTTACATAGACCAATATATTTGACCTTGATAATTTACGTATTCAATCTAGATGTGTATATTTCGTTTGTTTATAGAAGTGCATTTGTAAAATATACTCTCTCTCTCTCTCTCTCTCTCTCTCTCTCTCTCTCTCTCTCTCTCTCTCTCTCTCTCTCTTATCTGTGGTCTCTGTTGGACGTCTAATGACTTGGTCTACTATCTCCCCTCCTCTCACCGAACTCTCTCTCTTTTTTTCTCTCTCTCTCTTCCTTGGATTAATCACGTTTTTCTTTTCTTTTCCTGTATTTAGAAATATGGAGCGCACACACACACACACACACACACACACACACACACACACACACACACACACACACACACACACACACATGTGCGTGGATTCCCTTGACGAACAAGTAACTGAGTAACTGAGTAACACACAGCCCGTAGCCTAGTAGGTAGAGCTCTCCTCTCACACACGAGGTGTCGGGGGTTCAATCCCCGGCCGGGCGGAGACAAATTGGGCTTGTCTCCTTTCATGTGTTAGCCTCAGTTCACCTAGCTGTAAATAGGTACCTGGAATAAGTGGACGACGTTGTGACGTCCCATCTGGGGTTGGCAAAAATGGTACAAGGCGAGATGGGTATCATATGGTTCACCTAAGCTGATGGCTACCTAAGCCTTCGGGCGAGACGGTACCGTCTATAGTGAGAATGGTACCATACAGATCCACCCTAATCCTTCGTTTCCGATGTCGCCAATTGGCTAAAATACAGACTACACACACATCCACAGCCATTCCAACAGTACATAAAACACTTAACATGCATTTCACGCAATACATTCCCAGTTAATGAGGCGCGATAATATTGAGCTTAGCTCGCATTGCGTGGATTCCCCTTGACGAACAACTAACTGAGTAACTGAGTAACACACACACACACACACACACACATTTTATTCTCTTCCAATTGTATTTTTAATTTTGTCTAGTCTTAAATGCTATATTTATTGTATTCCTTTGTTCATCTTACAAATTCTTCAACTCTTTCCTTAATCAACGAATATGCATCGTATATTAATTAATAACTATTTATTTAATGTGTTACTCTGTCAACATTCCAATTATCCAAGCTTCCTGTTATCCCCTTCAGTATATGACGAACCTTTTTAAAATCATAGTATGGCTACCATTAGTTGATTTTACTTAGTCTTGTTGTTGTTGTTGTTGTTGTTGTTCCCCAAGCTGCCTGGCCGAACAGCCCCAAGGCCCCGAGCAATTCCAAGGCCATAACCGAGTGCCCCCACTGAACCCTCCCTGCCGACCACAATAAAGCCTGGGTGACCGAAGCCACTCCATGGCGGGGAGCTGAGGAGGGTGCGGAAACGCCCGGGAAACCAAAGCCCCACCCAGGGCCCTGTGCCCCTCAGCAATTATGAAGAGAAAGTTGAGGGGCAAGGGAAAAATGTGACGCTTTGGCTTCCAATCTTGGTAGATTGGGAGATCAATCCACGGAAGAGACGCCGTCACTTGAGATCTAGAAAATATATAAGTTAAAGGAACAGTCAGAGTAAGCTATGGGTATGGCAGAGATCGCTCAGCTTTCACTCTGATAGACCAGCCCATCACCATTACTTAGTCTTGGAGGGTATTGTGAGAGTTAGAAGGTTTATTAAGATTATGCTCTCCGATTTCTAGAGTCTTTCAAAGAAGATTAACATAATTTACATACCAACCCCTTTAATCGATGAGGGGGTTGAGTAATGATCACCGTATATCATGGCGTTCCTATAACACGAGGGAAAGGCGTGCAGAAGTGAGACAAAGATCGGTGTACAAGTATTATGGGTTTTATTAAACAATTTACAATCAGTGACTGGCATAAGTTATTGTGTGGTTATATACAAACCATCAAACATAAAGACATCAATGACAAATATAAACAATACAAAGTTATTTACAAATCTAGAGACGGTGAATGCATATACTGTACATGTAGATCATATGTGTAATACAGTGTGGGGAAACAAAGCTTGATTTCAATCTATCTATCTATCTATCTATCTATTGCCTGACGCCGTGATCCCCGAAGGGGTGGCCACGAACGAACCGCCCCCATGCACCTCTGTCCCCAGTCAGTCGACGCCCCTCCCCCCAACCAGCACCGCCTTCATTCATGTAGTTCCTCACTCCATCCTTCCACCTCATATTCGGTCTACCTCTCCCCCTCTGTCCCTCCACCTCGCTCTCGTACACCCTCTTAGTCATTCTCTCGCTTTCCATACGTTCCATATGGCCGAACCATCTCAAGTTGTTCCTGTTCACACTTTCCAGCACATCTACCTCCACACCACACCTCCTTCTTACTTCCTCATTAGTCTGTCTATCCCTCCATGTAATTCCGCACGCACTCCTTAAGTAATTCATTTCCACTGCTCTCACTCTTGGTCTGAGTCTCTCAACCAACGTCCATGCTTCGCTTCCGTAAGTCAGTGTCGGGATTACCACACTGTCATGCAAGGACTTCTTCACTTCCATACTGACCACCCTATTTCTTGTTACTGCTTTTAGCATTCCTACAACCCTCTTCCCCTGTTGTACCCTCTCCCGCACCTCTTCATCCATAGTCCCATCTTTACTCAACACACTGCCCAGATACTTAAAAGAGTTGACGATCTCCATAGCCTGACCGTTCAGCTTCACCTCACACTCTGTGACTTCACCCCTTTCGAAGACCATAACCTTGCTCTTCCCCGTATTTACCTTCAAATTCCGTTTTTCGCACACTGTTCCAAACTCATTTACCAGACCCTGCAACTCCCATTCATTATCACTCGTCAGAACTGTATCATCCGCAAACAGCAGTATAGGTAGCTTCCACTCAATTCCCTCCCTTTTCAGCAATACACCAACATCCACTGCTCTTGATAGTATTTCTTTCATAACTCCATCCATATATACAGTAAACAACCACGGGGACATCACACACCCCTGTTTCAAACCAACATTCAGGTCAAAGAACTCGCTCTGCTCACTCTCCACACGTACTGCCGCCTTTGCACCCTCATACATGCTCTTCACTGCTTTCAGCAACTTGCCCTCTACTCCGTATATTCTAAGTACTTTCCACAAACCTTCTCTATCCACTCTGTCATAGGCCTTCTCCAAGTCCATAAAGGCAACATACACCTTTTGTTTCTTCTCCAGATACTTCTCCACAACACAATTCAGGGTAAAAATCTGATCTACACATCCTCTTCCCTTCCTAAAGCCTCCCTGCTCGTCGCCTATCCATTTCTCCGTTCTCACTCTCACTCTCTCAATCACTACCCTACTGTATACCTTCCCTACTACGCTTAGAAGACATATTCCTCGGTGGTTACCACACACTCCTCTTTCCCCTTTGCCCTTATATAGGGGGACTATTATGCCAGTCTTCCAGTCATCGGGTGCACTCCCCTTCTCCCATACTAGTTTGCACATTTTCCATACCCATTCTATCACTATCTCACCACCATACCTCAACATTTCCCCACACACTCCATCTGTTCCTGGTGCTTTCCCCAACTTCACTCTTTTCATGGCTTCCCACACTTCTGACCTCCTGATCCCCACCTCCTCCTCCACTACTTCTCTTCTTCTCCCTCCCATACCATATCCAGCTATGTTTGCTGGCTCTTCATTCCTTTCATTTAGCAACTCACTGAAGTACTCCCTCCATCTTTCGACTCTCTCTTGCTTCTCGGCTAGCATTCTCCCATTCTTATCTTTCACACCCTTACTGTTTCCCTTGCTACCTTCCCTAACTTTCTTGACTTCTTTCCAGAACAGTTTCTTACTCTCCCTCCATTTTACACTCAGATTCCTTCCAAATTCCTCATCTACTCTTCTCTTACTTTCCTTCACTACTCTCTTCACCACCCTCTTACTCTCCACGTACCTCGCTCGTTTCTGTCTCTCGGAATCTTCATTCCCTCTACTACCCAACCACTCTCTATGTGCTTTCTTCTTTTCTTCCACAGCTATTCTTACCTCTTCTGTCCACCATGCTGTACCTTTCACTCCCCTCCCTCTTCTCCTCACTCCACACACCTCCTCACATGCTGCACAGATCTCATCCTTAAACACCTTGCTCATCTCCTCCACTTCCTCCATAACTTCCAGGTCGAACCCACCTAGTCGTCTTTCCACTGCTCTCCTGTACTCCTCCCTGACTTCCTCCTCCTGCAACCTCTCCACCCTCCTCACCATTCCACCCTCCTCTCGCCTCCCTCCCGCTCTCCTCACCCACTTCTTTTGTATCCTAACCTTAGCTACCACTACATAATGATCAGACAGACCCCCTCCAATACCCCTATACACCCTAGCATCCATCACAGTTTTCTTCATTCGTTCATCCACACATACATAATCAATCAATGACTTTCGTTCCACCACTGTCTTATCCTTCATCATCAACATCCGTTTCCACGTGTACCTGTGGATCATTCTGTGTCGGAAGAAGGTGTTGGCTATCCACAGCCTCCTCCCCACACATACGTCCACAAGTGCACTACCATTCCCATTCACCTCTGATGGTACCCCCCACCCTCCCACCACTCCCTCAACTTTCCTATCACCCACCTTACCATTCATATCCCCAATCAGAAATATTCTTTCGTTCTTGTCAAACTTCTCCAGGCACGCCTCCACATTCATCCAGAACTCCTCTTTCTTTCTTTCAAGTATATCCTCTGTCGGGGCATACACACATACAATCACCCACGTTTGTATTCCTACTTTCATTCTCACCCACACAATCCTTGAACCCACAGACCCATACTCTCTTACACATTCCTTCCATTTGCTACTTACAAACAAACATGCACCTTCTCTCGCTGTTCCTTCACTCACTCCAGCACACACACCCATTCAATAGATTTCAATCTAGCATGCGGGTATAAGGCAAGGTTAAGTTCACCTATATATAAACAGAGATCTGGTCGCTGAGCAGTCAGTCAGACGTGTGACAATATATATATATAAAGTGAAGGAGGCAAAATGAAAGATAGAGTGTATGTGTATTTCATCAACTGTACGTGATTTATAGATTGAGCTTAGGAGGAACTTGACAGCCAATACGAAGTTAAGCTATGTGTCTCTTAGTTAATCTCCTAATCCAGGTTTAGTTGGTAAAGGGGTTTTGAGGCCAGGAGCACTTACATTTCAGGCCGAAGCGCTGATGAGGTCAACAAAACACCGTGTGAGGCCAAAAGCACTCAATGTTACAAAAAGATGGGGAATACATATAGGCCTATAAGGGAACGTATGTGCATATAGTGGTGTGGGAGGACAATACTTGATCCTAAATTAGGGTGTGTGTGCGGGTATAGGGCAGAGTGAACTTCATCTATAATATAATAGAGGTCTGGTGGCTGAGTTGTTAATCAGATGTATTATATTATATAGATAAAACGAAGGAGGCAAAATGAAGGATAGTGTGTAAGTGTATTTTATTAGAGGTAAGTGATTTACATATTAAGCTTAGGAGGGGCTTGACAGAGAAGTCTATGTTATTACCTCTGTATATCTTAACTAATCTCCTTATCCAGGTTTAGCTGGTAAAGGGGTTTGAGGCCAAAAGCACTCTGGAGGCCAAGAACACTCCATGGTTGAGGCCAAAAGCACTCAGATCTCAGTTGAGGTATCAAATACTGTTCTGCTGCTCCTCTGCCCTTCTATTACAAATTTGGCCTGCTGTGGACTCCGTCGAGTTGAGGAACAAAAAAGGCACAACAATGGGAGGTACTGGGGGCTGGTGTGTCCCTCTCGTCGTGGCATGGGGGGGAGGGGGGGGGGGAGCAGGCTTCCCACTCGAAGCCATTCAAATGTAGCATTGGACCCCTAAAGGAACCAACAGGCCAACTTTAAACCTCTTACATTGTATAGCTAAATCCCTAAACGACTATTATGCCTCAGTATTCACAAGGGAAAAAAACCCAGTGACATGCCAAGTTAAATAGGTTCAAGTCATCCGGCCCAGACAGCTTTCTTCCCCGAGTTGTACGAGAAGTGCGAGATTAAATTGCACCTTTCTTGGCAGACATCTTCAATAAATCACTAGAAAATGAGGAGGTCCCTGAAGACTGGAAATTGGCCAATATATGATCCCAATCTTTAAGAAAGGGAATCACAAGTGTCCCAAGAATTATCGGCCAATTAGTTTGACTTCTATCATAGTAAAACTCTTAACCCTTACAGTCCCAGGCCCGAGTATATTAGTCAGTAATGTACTTTCCTTGTAACTGCCTGTACAACCCTGTAGTTGGTAACACGACTGTTTAAGCACTGCTACCGGTCTGGCAACACTTCTCAGCTTATTATAAGATCTACTGAAGCGTGACTGGGCCAGTCTTGCTCCATCTTTTGAGGTGAAAAGGTGGTCTCTCCTGCCATTTTTGCCACAGTGCTTGGGACTGCAGGGGCTTTTATTACTGTATCCTACGGCATGGTATGGGTTAAAAGAGATACTAGTAGACAAGATAGTTGACTACCTAGAAATCCACAACTCAATTACAGATTCCCAACATTGATTCAGTCGACATCGATCATGTCTTACCAATTTGCTGGAAATTGTCCATTAAATGCTGAGTGTGTATGACAAAAGTAGAGCCATAGACATCCTTTACTTAGATTTTCAAAACACTTTTGACAAAATGCCTCATTGCAGGCTAATGTCAAAAGTGAGAGCTAGGTATCAATACAGAGGTTACAAATTGGATAGAAAGTTGGCTAATAGGTAGACAACAACGAGTGGTAATCAATAGTGTTTCTTCTGAGTGGACTCCAGTCACTTCTGGAATTCCACAGGGATCTGTCCTTGGCCCACTTCAGTATATCATATATGTCAATGACATAGATATTGGTCTGTTGGGTGTGATCACCAAGTTTGCAGATGACATAAAACTTGGAATGAATGTGAAAGACCCCAAAGGGATTGAACAACTCAGGATGAACCTCAACAGACTGGGTGAATGGTCAGAGACATGGCAGATGCCTCTAAACTTGGAAAAGTGCAATGTGATGCATATCGGCCAAGTCAGGCTATTCACTATTGGGAATGCCTCTGGAAGTGACTGACTTGGACAAGGATTTGGGTATCTGATTAGCAGTGACCAAACCTTTTCCAAGCAGTGCATTGAAGTAGAGAAGAAAGCTCAGAAATTATTGGGCTATATTAAGAGGCAATTTAAGTATAGAAATAAGGAAATAGTCCTCACACTTTACAACGCTGCTACGGCCTCTCCTGGAGTATGCTGTTCAAGTCTGGTCTCCAGCACTCAGGAAAGATATAGAGCGACTAGAAAGAGTGCAAGCTAGAGCTACAAAGCTTATTTCATTGCTTAGAGGACTGAGCTATGAGGACCGGTTGAGAGCTCTTGATCTCTTTCCGTTGGAGACACGCAGACTACGAGGTCAGCACATTGAAGTTTTTAAAACACTTATTGGGTTTGACAATGTAGATTAGGCCTATAGCAAAACGTTTAGCCTCAATATGAATACAATACGCTACCATGGCTGGAAATTAGAATTGGAAAGGTTCAGCACTAGTATTTGTGGAAACTTTTTCACATATAAGATCTGTTCTACCTGGAACAAACTTCCCTCCGAATTTGTAAACAGTTCTTCAGTAAAGGAGTTCAAGAAGAGAGTAGATAGTATTTTGCACATTCTGTAATGAGTGTAGTGCACTAAACAGTCTCTGTCCTTCCACTTCGAGTATCCCCGCGGAATGGACCGCTAGGTCTCCGAGATACTAACTATTCCTTGTAACTCCTTGTAACTCTCTCATTCTCACTCTCTCTCTCTCTCTCGTTTACTATTTCTTCCTCTCTCTCCCAATATTCGTCCACACCTCTAATCCCCCCCCCCCCCTCCCTTCTTCGTCCTTCGCTCTCAGTTATGCACCGACCCGTGAACACAAAAACTCACCCACTTTCATACACAACACCTAATTTCTAAAAACTATCCCCGCAAAGGTTTCGTTTATACGATCATTTTACCGTTACATCTTCTCCCCAAATTTGGTGTGGCAGATTTTGAATTATATTTATATACGACAATTGTCCTCTATATAAATCTACCCTCCCCCCCTCCTCCCTAAGTAGATATGGGTGCCTTTGCATTGAATAGAGCAAAATGATATGCCTATTACATGTATCCTATTACACTGTCTTGTAATGTTACTGTCTTGTTGTAGCACTGTTGAGGCTGGAGTGTTACAGATAGGTGCATGAGGGAGAGTGTTGAATCTCTGCTGAAGCATTGTTAGCACTATGCCATCATTAACCAGTGCTGACATGGTGGGCCAGTGTTAAGGCAGGACATTATTGTTCTACAGTACTAATGTCGTGAGGCCAGCCCTGCCTGAGCCATTTTAATGTATTCAATATGGACGTTGTTTTAGTTAGTCCAGTTGTTGATGTAAATGCAAAACACTCCCGGAATGGATTTAAAATACAGTTGTGTGAAAAAGGGTTCATATAAATCTGTCTGTACAAACCTTTCCTAGAATCTGCCATTACTAAACCAAATGACCATGGAAGGAGAGGACGACAGGCGAGACTAATTGAGACGTGGAGGAGAGGAAGATAAGAAGGAGAGAAGGAAGGAGAAAGGAAGGAAGAATGGATGCTTGGATGGATGGAAGAAAACATAATAATATTAAGAGTAAAGAATGAAAGGAAGGACAGAAGGAAGGCGAAACAAAGAAAGGGTAGATACGAGAGATAATAAGCAAGAAAGGAAAAATACAAATTAAATTGCAAAGATTTAGGGATGGGAAGGGTGTGAAAGAAAGGTAGGAAAAGCTAATTAGAGAAAGGGGAGACATAGAGTAGAGTACATAGACGAGCAAGTAAAGTAACTAGCTGAGGATTGAGCTCTAATTAACATGAAGGTTGATGAGAGGCTGATTATGAATACTGAAAGACGGCTTGGTTATGTAAAGAGGAGTTTCTTGAAGTAGACGTGCCTAAAAACTATCTTCCTTTTGGATGTGCTGGTAATATAAGCTTTGGAACTACAGTCAGATTTAATAGTTTGCCGACATTCTAGGTAAGAAACTGAAAATGACATGAACAACTAATGCTTTACAGTCGTCACATTTTTAAAGTCTCTGTTTACAAGCTTCTGTATATTTTTGCTCCTAACAATGTCATATTTATGTGTTTCTCTCTTAATTTTACATGATTATCATCAAAGGTGTCGTGGAACATTTGAATCTGCGCTAACTGCAAGGTCGAGGGTTCAAGTCCCCTAGGTACCCCTTTAGTTTAAGGATTATAAATCTTTTGCCCCATTTCTTTGTCAATATTAAGGCCTTTTGTGCCATTTAGGTGTAATTTTTCTACTGGCGAGCGATAGCGATACTGTAATTTAGGAGGAACCTTCGGCCAGGACATTTTCATACCTAAACAATGTACACATTTAAATCGAAGGGGGGTCTTGGATGTGTTTTCTAAGCTTGATAAAGGTCTAGGGAGCAAAATCTAGAGAGAGATAAAAAAAAAAAAAAAAATTGTGTGCGGAAATTGATCTGAGGGAAGTGGGTTGGTTCCGGCTGGACCGCCAGACTCCAGGACGTTACTCCATTGCCAACATTACCTTTACTTCCGGTTACCAATTGCAATAGAGATAAATGCAAAGTGCTTCACATCGACAGTAAAAATGAAAGCGCAAAGTATTCCATAAACGGAATTCAACTAAGGAATTTAACAAAGAAACGTATCTTGGAGTAACGATAACAAGCGATTTAATACCTGCCCAACAAGTCGCTGAAAGTGAAGGAAAAAAAAAAAAAAAAAAAAAAAAAATATATATATACAGTATATATATATATATATATTGGTTTCATTGAAAGGTCTTTTAAATATATACACTTCATATAATTCATTGGTTCGTCCGCTTTTGGAATATTGTGTCCAGTTTGGGTGACCATACTATAAAAATTACATTACAAAACTATAGAGAGTACAACGGAGAGTAACTAAAATTATTTTCCAAGTAATAAATAAACCATATGAGGAATAACTAAAAGAGTTAAACCTATTTACTTTAACAAACCGCAGAATAAGAGGGGACCTAATCCAAGTTATACAAAATTAGTAAAGGTCATGACAACATGGATGCAAGTAAGTACTTCACACTAGATAACTCAAATTACACAAGAAGTAATGGTTACAAAATTGTCGGAAAGCCGTTTTATTAACATGAAGCGAAGCACTTCTGTTTTCAACAGAGTGGTCAACTTATGGAATAAATTGCCTAGAAGTGTTGTAGAGTGCCATAGAGTCCAGAAATTCAAATATCGCCATGCTAAAAATCTTGCCATGAACCCCCGACTGACTGCGTTTGTGGCCAAGTAATGTGACCATTTCAGTATCGTACATAGTACTATAATTTAGTTTGCTGACCACAGTCTTTCTGTAGCTGAAGCCACTCAGTAGATGGCTGTGGCTTTTATCGTTTTGTATTTTTTTTTTTATCAAGCAGCCTAATAAGGACCATTAGGACTGTTGTTGGATGGTTTCCCTTTGTATTACTTTGTATATGTGTGTGTACTCACTTATACACACACACACGCATGTACAGTCACAACCAATAGTTCGCCGTTAAAATATGCTATTCAACTGTTTATATTTATGGGGGTGTTTTTTTCTGGACCCCCATCTCCCTCATGTTTAGCCCCATTAGTTTTGAAATTTAAATACGTTCACCCAATTAATTTGGCGATTTTAAAAACTTTCGTCCCATTTCTTGGTCAAGCTTAAGACCCTTTCCTGCCATTTAGGTATCGATTATTTCCTGGCGAGCGATAGCTAGCCCACAATTTAGGAGGAACCGGACTTTGGCCAAGAAATTTTTCGCAATATACAAATTTATCTTGAAGGGGGATGTTGTGATTTGGAAATATGTTCGAAAATATAAGCTCGGTTTTAAATTCGAAATTCGGAAATAAGTTCGAAAATCCCTCGAACTTGTTATAAAGTTTAGTAGGAAATACGTACTGTAGGCTACTGTACGTGGCAATAAGTACGTGTTGATAGTGCAGGGTTTGAAACAGGTACGTGTTTGAATTTCTGTCCAAGTAAACGTCAGTAAGTTCGAAAAGGCCAAAAAATAGGTGGTTGGAATTATGTTCGAAATGTTTTAGTTTGAATTAGGTTCGAAAAGTGCTAACTTAAATATGTTCGAAAATATCCACTCCGTATTAAATTCGAGGTTCGGAAATAAGTTCGAGGTTCGGAAATAAGTTCGAAAATCCTTCGAACTTCTACCAACCCCCTGAAAGTGTCAGTTATTGTCATTATTGGGTATTTGGAACCCCACCACTTGTTGATGAAATTCTGACGGATAGCAACAACAGATGGCGTTATAGCTATAGCGTCTAGTAGGCCTTAGGGCAAGCTCTAGGGCATTTAATGTAAAAAGTCTGGTTCCTTACCACTTATTGCCTCCTGGTACACGAAGTACAAACTTGCATTCTCGGTCCTTTGCAGACAAGGACAATCGGGTTTGCCATTGTTAAAATTGATTTTATATTGCAAAGTCATTTCTATACAAGGTTGGAGTAGAATGTAGGGTTATGTATTCAAAGGTATAAAATAAAGATACAGTTTCTAATTTTACCAGGAATGCCTGAATATGTTAAAAGCCGAACTAGTGATCAGCTTGCAAAACAACACAAGAGAGCTGCTGGATTTGGGAATGACAAATCAGTGTTTTTTTGTGTTCTAAGTCGATCAGTAATCTTCCATTCTTCCACTGGCATGGTCTGAAACCATTGTTGCTTTGACATATGCAATATTGATTGATAATTTCAAGTAAATCAACTGGTAAATAGTGATTTACCCTAGCTCCGGACACAAGTCAACTCGTTTCCTGTTTGTTTTTGCCATCATAAAACGATTGATTCTTTAATAACTTGAATAAGCAAGCCATAACCAACCATATCATAGCCTACGCTGTTTTAAATTGGGATAGGCCTATACTTATCCTCTTATTCCGACAGTAATAGTAAGAAATCATGAAAGAAAGGGTCGGTGATGTAATTTATGAAAGAAAGGGTCGGTGATGTAATTTATGAAAGAAAGGGTCGGTGATGTAATTTATGAAAGAAAGGGTCGGTGATGTAATTTATGAAAGAAAGGGTCGGTGATGTAATTTATGAAAGAAAGGGTCGGTGATGTAATTTATGAAAGAAAGGGTCGGTGATGTAATTTATGAAAGAAAGGGTCGGTGATGTAATTTATGAAAGAAAGGGTCGGTGATGTAATTTATGAAAGAAAGGGTCGGTGATGTAATTTATGAAAGAAAGGGTCGGTGATGTAATTTCCCTGAATACAGATTTTCGTTTATATTCCATTCGTGTCAATCATAAAGAAATTGAAGAACCTAATCAATCTAGTTTGGGATAAGGTAGGATAGTTGTCCTCTCTGATGATGTAGGGATCAATTTTATTTGTAGTCGTTGCCTTTGTCCAGTGGAAGAATGAAATTATATTAATCGAAAAACAGGATGAAATAATAAAGTATATATATTGAGTATGTTGTCTTTATTTGTCCTTGATATGTATATACAGCTAAGGCCATATGGTTAGCGTGCATTATTTCATGGGATGCAATTTATGTAATATTTAAATAGCAATTAATGCATCTATTTAATTTATTTTGGTGACGAGTTAAAACAATAGTTTTATGTTTTGTTACAGCATAATATATATATATATAGTTCGTTCATGTCAGATAACATTACTTTTTAGTACATAGATGTTGTAACAGGTTAAATTAGAGGCTACATAATGTAGGTCTTGTCATTACGTCAAATTTGTGATTACTATACAGTACTGTGGAATGCACTAATGAAAGAGAAGTGCGATCCCGTAGATTTTATTCACTATTAGTTCTGGATAGCAACAACAGATGGCGTTATTTTGTGGTGGCATTTGGCAACCTTTAGGAGCACGATTCTATTAGTACATTAGATAGGATGTTTCCCATCTCCCGGTAAGTATACAATCTCTGCTTTCTACCTATGAACCAATATATTTCACGCGTACTGTAGTACCTAACTCCCCCTCCCCACATTGTACCTTGGAGTTAAGTAGTGATAACATCGTGCTTTGCGCTACTGTGACAATGAGTGAAGGTAATCAAGACGAGGCAAGGCAGGTCAGAAAAACAGAGGGACAAAGGCGTGGTTCAGTGGTGTATGTTTCTGATGACCAAGCTTATGTCAAGGATCGCCAGTGCAATGACAAGCTCCACTTACGCTGCCACTTGGTCAAGAGTGGATGTCTTGGTCGTGCCCACATCAACCTGGAGAACAACACTGTGATGTTGGCCAAAGACCACAACCATGGCCTCCAGGCGAGTTACATCCAGCAGTTGGAGGTAAAATCTTGTATGAAACATGCAATGAATAATGACCCAACACAGAATGCCAGGCAAGTACTTAGTTTTTATATAACCAGAAGGGCCCTCAGAGAGTGCATACTTACGCGTAGGCAAATTGATTGAAGTGTATGTCTTCCTATCCTCTACACAATGTTATGGGTTCATCATAGTACTCAACGCAGATAACAAGATTTCGCCTCTGTTGACAGTGCAAGTTAACATTGGAAGCTATTTCCTTTTTCCACTTGATTAATCGTGTAATCCATGCCATTAAATTGTTGATATGTGTGTGTGTGTGTGTATCGCTGATAATAATAATATACGTTGCTATTTTACTATTCCTCAAATGCTGTATCATTGGGGAACTAAATCATGTTAAAATTCCTGAGAGAGCCTTCTTAAGATTAACATAATTGCTTATTGTATTATTCCAGAAGAGGCTACGGTACTTATTACCGAAACTACCACTAATTATTTCTCAATTGTTGAAGGCTATTATAGAATAAGGATGTTGCAATGATCATATTAAAATGTGTTTCAACCTCCGGTGATACATATTATGTGCACTATATAAAGTACTGTAAAAACAAAAAAACTCTCCCTTTAACCCTTCCTATTGACCGCAGTGAAACTCTTATTAAGCCCCTTACTGTTATAATAGATGCTGATTTCAATAAGTCATGGGGGGGGGGGGGGCAAAGCCCCCCCTCAACCCATCCTGTATCCAAAGGCAAAGCAAACAAAACATATATATATTTACTCTGAAAATGACTTGCATCTGAGTGTTTTAAGATCGTTGGATAATGGGAGAAAACACATTTCCCGGGGATTGTAACTAATTTTAACTACTGTATAATGATGAAAACTACTTACAACAAAAAACAAAATTAGGAATGGGAAAATTAGTGGTAGTTTCGGTTATATTTTCCGAGGCTACATATATTTTATACCTTTTATATTTTAAAGGAGGCTTCATGTGCTGAATATGAAATTATTAGAACATTAATTGAAAAAATAAATTGATTAGGCTAGATTAATATTAAAACCCGCATCTTGTTTTAAAGGTCAAAGGGGACAGGCTGTGTGTGTGTGTGTGTATGTGTGTGTGTGTGTGTGTATGTGTGTGTGTGTGTGTGTGTATGTTATGGGCTAATCTCAATTGGTCTTAATGGATATTTGGGTTAATATTTATGAGCCGCACCACAGCTGGGATCTCATTTCTAATGGTAGTTTTGGGTTCCTATCATTTTATGCTTCATTGCTATATTATTTTTATCTATATCTATCTATCTATCTATTGCCTGACGCCGTGATCCCCGAAGGGGTGGCCTCGAACGAACCGCCCCCATGCACCTCTGTCCCCAGCCAGTCGACGTCCCTCGCCCCAACCAGCACTGCCTTCGTTCATATACTTCCTCACTCCATCTTTCCACCTCTCTTTCGGTCTACCTCTCTCTCTCTGTCCCTCCACCTCGCTCTCGTACACCCTCTTAGTCATTCTCTCACTTTCTATACGTTCCATATGGCCGAACCATCTCAAGTTGTTCCTTTTCACACTTTCCAGCACATCTACCTCCACACCACACCTCCTTCTTACTTCCTCATTAGTCTGTCTATCCCTCCATGCAACTCCGCACGCACTTCTTAAGTAATTCATTTCCACTGCTCTCACTCTTGGTCTGAGTCTTTCAACCAACGTCCATGCTTCGCTTCCGTAAGTCAGTGTCGGGATTACCACACTGTCATGCAAGGACTTCTTCACTTCCATATAATTTTTATCCACCGGAAAATATATTTTTTTTCTTGGCTTTATTTATTTTTTTTTATTTTTTTGCATTAACCTAACCTAAATGTATTTGGGGGCTATTAGGTTAGGTTAGGTTACGTTAGGTTTTTTGGTTAGGTTAGTGCTAAAAAAAAAAAAAAAAAAAAAAAAAAAAAAAAAAAAAAAACATATAATCCCGTGGATAAAAAGTATATAAAGCAATGAAGCATTAAATGATAGGAACCCAAAACTACCATTAGAAATGAGATCCCAGCTGTGGTGCGGCTCGTAAATATTGACCGATATTTGTCCTCTAAAGAAAAAGCAAGTCCTAGGACTATAATGCCTGCAGTACACAATAACGTCAATATGCTGTGATTCTGGCCACCATTGGACGATTGTGCAGTGCTTATGGGCATTATATCTGGGTGGAAAAGAAGTAAATATGAACTTAATTAATGGAGGGGGAGAGAGAGAGAGAGGTTTCTGGACCCTTTTCACCCTCATGTTTAACCTGGTTAGTTTTGTGAGCTTAAGACATTTATTCCATAGTTTGGCGATTTTAAGACCTTTCGTGCCACTTACTGTAGGTGTCAATTTATCGCCAGCGATAGCGAGCCTGCAATGTAGGAGGCCATTGGGTGGTGTTTGAGGTAGTGTATTAAGTCTGCACTAGACATATCGAAAGCCTTCGATAGAGTCTGGCATAAATCTTTAATTTCTAAACTACCCTCCTTCGGTTTCTATCCCTCCATCTGTGCCTTTGTCTCTAATTTCCTTTCCGGCCGTTCCATAGCTGCGGTTGTGGACGGCCATTGTTCACTTCCTCACCCTATAAACTCCGGTGTTCCTCAGGGCTCTGTCCTATCTCCTATTCTCTTTCTAATTTTTATAAATGATCTCCTTAACTGTACCTTAATTCCCATCCATTCATACGCAGACGACTCAACCTTACACTACTCCATTAGTTTTTCAGAACGCCCCAGCCAGCAATCCCTCAACGACAAACGTAATGAAGCCATAAAACTCTTAAATTCTGATCTAAATACTATTTCCAATTGGGGCAGAGAAAACCTTGTTAACTTTAATGCTTCCAAAACCCAATTTCTCCATCCATCTACCCGTCAGGATCTCCCAGCGGACTATCCCTTATTCTTCAACAATACAAAAATCAACCCTTCATCTTCTCTCAATATTCTTGGTGTCTCTTTTTCTTCTGCTCTCATTTGGAAGGACCATATTACCAGTCTTGCTAAGGCAGCCTCCCAGAAGCTGGGTGTGCTCAACCGCCTTAGGGGGTTCTTTTCCCCTGCACAGCTTCTTGCTCTGTACAGGGGCATAGTGCGCCCTTGTATTGAGTATTGTTCACATGTGTGGGGAGGTTCCTCTCACACCGCTCTCCTAGACAAAGTTGAAAGGAAGGCCTTTCGTATCATTAACTCCCGTCCACTCACCAACTCTCTGCAATCTCTCTGTCTCCGCCGCAATGTTGCATCTCTCTCGCTATTCTATCGCTACTATAATTAATCAGTGTTCCTCAGAGCTATCCCAGTGCATACCACCTCCTTTACGTAGGGCACGTGGTACCCGTCTTGCAACTCAATCCCACCTCTACTCTGTGCAACTCTCCAACCCAAGAGTGAAACGTTACTCTCAAACTTTCTTCTACTCAACATCTGAGCTCTGGAACTCTCTCCCAGAATCAGTCTTTCCCTCTTCCTATGACTTAAATTGCTTCAAACTCCGTGTGTCCAGGCATTTTGGCTCGAACGTCCCTTGATTTTGGCCCTGTCACTCTTTCAACTATGGGGGAGGCACTCGCTATAGGCAGTTATGCCTTTTGCCTCCCTCAATCACAGAAAAAAAAAAAAAAAAAAAAAAAGTCTGAATATTTGATATGGTATATTAGTTTATGACCAACCAGATACGGGCCCCATCGATGATTATCAGTGTTGTATCACTTTCATGAACGATACTTTGTTGGCGTACATGTAATTACCGTCGCAAATTCACTATAAGTGAAATACGAGAAACTGTTAGATTTTCACCCTTAAACAGGGAACGTGAGCTGGGTTTAGACCGTCGCAAACCCATAAACAGGGAACGTGAGATGGGTTTAGACCGTCGCGCATCCATAAACAGGGAACGTTAGTTTTAAGTTAGGTTAGGTTAGTTTAGGTTAGACTAATTTTGAAAATACTATAATGCGACGGTCCTCGGTATTAAACAACACTGTATATCAAATGTCGGTCCTCGGTATTAAACAACACTGTATATCAAATGTCGGTCCTCGGTATTAAACAACACTGTATATCAAATGTCGGTCCTCGGTATTAAACAACACTGTATATCAAATGTCGGTCCTCGGTATTAAACAACACTGTATATCAAATGTCGGTCCTCGGTATTAAACAACACTGTATATCAAATGTCGGTCCTCGGTATTAAACAACACTGTATATCAAATGTCGGTCCTCGGTATTAAACAACACTGTATATCAAATGTCGGTCCTCGGTATTAAACAACACTGTATATCAAATGTCGGTCCTCGGTATTAAACAACACTGTATATCAAATGTCGGTCCTCGGTATTAAACAACACTGTATATCAAATGTCGGTCCTCGGTATTAAACAACACTGTATATCAAATGTCGGTCCTCGGTATTAAACAACACTGTATATCAAATGTCGGTCCTCGGTATTAAACAACACTGTATATAAAAGAAAAAACAAAACAAAAACAACACAACATTATATACCTGAAAAACTCGTATCTGGTTGGTGATACATTTTTACCAATTATCTAGTGAAAGGGTTAATGGGAACAAAGGGTTATACGAGAGCTCCAACCGCTATGACTGAAGGGCACATTTATATTTATTTGTGTATTTATTTATATATACATTTATTAATTTTAATTTCCTCCTAGACCTCCATCAATCTTTTAAAAATTACCACCAAGACTCCCTTCAAGATAAATGTGTGCATTTTTCTGCAGAAAATGAGATAAGGGGGTCCCGAAACCCCCCAGACTTGCCGTTAACCATTATGGTGGGTTCACACATTCACGTATATTGCTCCCTCAGCTCCCGTCTGTTGTAAACGAAGGTATATTGGTAGTTGGCAACCGATTACGTAAAACGTAATGGCATAATACGCAAAACTTATATGAAATTACGGTCAGTCGGGGGGGGGGGGTACTCGCGCATGGCGCGAGTAGAAACGAGTAGCCCACGTGGGTCGGGAATGTTGTTGGTGCGGCCAAGGCCGCGCGGTTGTTGATTCGAGTTCAATCAGGAACGTGGCTCGCCCTCACGTATGTCAAAAGACGGGAAAACTTACGACCGACCTGGCCACCACCGTCGTCTGACCGGAGCAGCCTTGTCAGACGTAGCAGCTACCCTGTCAGACGAGAGCTGCTCTGGTCAAATCGTAGAAAGTTCCAGTCGAACGTGGAAGTATAAGTTAGTTAGGCCGCATCTGGCAGAACCGCCGCACTGCGGGTTGGCGGGAAGACGCGGCACCGTTTGTACGAGGGGACAACGGGACCAGCGAGGGACCCTCCAGTCACACCTCTCACCACACCGGAGCAGCAACCAACAAGCCAACCCTGCCACCCTCTGCACCCTGCCGAAAACAAATCGTAGCAGCGAAACGACTGCACCTAT